>JAJOZX010001030.1:645000-795000 GCA_023014485.1 Bathynomus jamesi | reverse complement strand
TTTCGTGATATATTCACATTATCAAGGAGGAACAGAAAATAGACGGAGATTACAAAGTAAATGAGTTAAATAGGCAAGCAAAAAATTCACAATTGGCACCTCAAATTAAAGGCCTTAAAGCCCTCTAAAGATTTTTTCAATTGATAGCATAATCTGTAGGCAGCTAAATTACTGAATATAAAAAATATATACTGTATAGATGAAATTAGACAAAAAAAAAAAAAAAAAAAAATACAGAGAACAAAAATTATTATAATGGTTATTAACACTAATATTTAATTAAAACAGGCAATTAATTGGCAAGAATTTAATGAAAAACAAATAGATAACGTAGATAACAAATAGAAAACATAATCTGTAGGCTGCTTAATTACTATACAGATGAAATTAGACAAAACACCAGTACAGAAAACCAAAAAATTATTATAATGGTTATTAATACTAATATTTAATTGAAGTAGGAAAAATTAAGAGGCCCGAAATTAATGAAAACAAAGGGAAAGTTGCCATCGTCTTACAGATTATTACAAAATTTCAACAAACAATCTGGAAAAAAATTGTTATCCCAACAGCAACCCACTTCAAAAATCCAATAAACCACCCAGCAACCAAAGATTATACACGAAAGAAATATTACAATTAAAATAGACACATAAGAATGTTAACAGTTCTTACAATAATATTTATTTATTTAACCAGGGCAAACCATTAAGAGGCAAAAATGCAGTTAAGAAAACAGTAGGCCATCGCCAACTTACTGACAATGTACGAATCTAATTTGTACAACCCAGGGCTAATATTAAAGACCAAATCCGCATTATTCTTGATCACACTTGATTCCAATATATTTCTGCTAACAATAGATTTACTAAACCTTAATTTGGAAGCATTATTCCAATCAATGGGATGATTAGAATCTCTTACGTGAATGAAAATGGCGTTAGATTCCTGGCCACTTCTTATACTGTATTGATGCTGTTTAATACGTAACTCAAGGGTCTTACCAGTTTGGCCAATGTAAAATTTATTACATATTGTGCAAGGGATTTTATATACACAACCATGTTCACTTAAAGGGGAGTTCTTAATCAATGAATTCTTAATGACATCTAAATTTTTGAACGCAATATTTACGTTAAAAGTCCTCAGCAGATTCGGCAGCTCAAGGAAATTTTCTCTGAATGGTAACACTAAAACATTTTTTGTGTTATAAGGAATCTTATCCTTTACTTCGTAGAAGGTTTTCTGTCACGTGTTATTTTGTGATTCTAGTGCATAATGGATACCACGCGCCACTTCGAGACCTTCTCTTTGCTCTTCCCTGGCCTAGCACTGTTTGTTTCTACTTTTTGTTCTTCTTTAGTTAAGTCACACAAGCGAAAGGTTCACCTGATATTTCTAAGAAGATGTCTAAGTGAACAAGTTCTCCCCACCTCTTTACTCCCTAATAGACTTTTGAATCTGAGAGAACGCCCCTTCGATGAATTCCAGAGAATAGTTTTGCAGAAGCATATAGAAATTACTAAGATTGAAGTCGAAGAAACTTTTAAAGTTACTAGGGCGAGTAGATATAGTTTTGATATGGCAATTCCACCTGAATGGAAACAACGGTTACTGGACTATTGTTATAACAAACTTAGAAGAGAATGTAGTGTAGTGGAAAGGAAACTGGATATTAAATTACAAATTCTACAGTAATTGAAAGAAGTGTTTGGACTAAGGATGCTAACCCCGGTTTTGTGATAAATCTATCAGATAAAGTGTTAAATAAAAATATGGTTACGGCTCTTGGATATGGAATAAATTTTTCAGCAGCTAAAAAGGAGGTGGACTATGTAGAAATAGCTAAGGCTTTCTGTAATTTAGAAAAATATAATGATTTACCTATAGAGGATGTGAATATTTGTAAAGGTATAGTATATAGTGCTATGTCTAAACCCTCTATTCCAAATTGTCCACAGAGGTTTTTCGACTCTTATGTAGCTTTAAGAAAAGATCAGAATCTACATATAACCAAAGCTGATAAATCAAATGCCTTAGTGATCCTCAATAAAGACGTTTATCTAGGAAAAATGTATGATCTGTTGAATGATGCGGACACTTACGTGAAATTAAGGAACAATCCCCTTGAAACTGTGAACAGTGCATTCAACAAGAAAATTAAACAACTTTTGAAGGGGAATGAAATGTTACTTAAACAGTTTCTGAGTACTTCACCGTCATTACCTTATATGTATGGCCTGATTAAAACTCATAAGCCAAATAATCCGGCAAGGCCTATTGTTAGTTCTATAGGATCTATCTCATATAAGGTATCCAAATGGCTTGTCTCCATTCTTAATCCTCTCCTTGGCACAATTTCACAATCACACATAAATAATAATGTAGACCTTGTGGAAAAATTAAATAGTATCAGTGTCAATTACAATTTTAGATTGGTAAGCTTTGATGTTACCGCTTTATTTACAAGAGTCCCGGTGGAGGATCTTTTAGTGTTTCTTTCGGAAGAATTGGTTAAGCATAATTTGCCTTTACCTGTGGCCACAATTATAGAATTAATTAAGCTGTGCATAGTAGACTCAAAATTTGTGTTCAATAATGAATATTTTAGACAGAAATTTGGTATGGCGATGGGAAACCCTCTCTCCCCCATTTTGAGTAACTTATATATGGAGTTTTTTGAAAGTAAGTTATTAAGGAAGATTCTGCCAAATTATGTTCCATGGTTTAGATATGTAGATGATGTTCTTTGTCTTTGGCCAGTGACTTTAAATCTCAATGAATTCCTACCCAAACTTAATAATTTAATTCCCTATATCAATTTTACAGTTGAAATAGAAAAAGATTCTTCGATCCCTTTTTTAGATGTTTTAATATATAGGTCTGGAAAAAAGTTTAAGTACAATATTTACAGAAAACCCACTAATAATTGTTCCTATATACATTATTATTCTGATCACCACATTAATGTAAAACGATCCGTTCTTTCTACTTTGTTTCTAAGAGGCCTACGAATTTGTAGCCCTGAGTTTATTGACGATGAAATTAGTAAAATATACAAAATTGCTTTTGATTTAAAATACCCAAAGAACTGCATAGATAAATCCTTAAAAATGGCAAAGAAAACCTTCTACGAAGTAAAGGATAAGATTCCTTATAACACAAAAAATGTTTTAGTGTTACCATTCAGAGAAAATTTCCTTGAGCTGCCGAATCTGCTGAGGACTTTTAACGTAAATATTGCGTTCAAAAATTTAGATGTCATTAAGAATTCATTGATTAAGAACTCCCCTTTAAGTGAACATGGTTGTGTATATAAAATCCCTTGCACAATATGTAATAAATTTTACATTGGCCAAACTGGTAAGACCCTTGAGTTACGTATTAAACAGCATCAATACAGTATAAGAAGTGGCCAGGAATCTAACGCCATTTTCATTCACGTAAGAGATTCTAATCATCCCATTGATTGGAATAATGCTTCCAAATTAAGGTTTAGTAAATCTATTGTTAGCAGAAATATATTGGAATCAAGTGTGATCAAGAATAATGCGGATTTGGTCTTTAATATTAGCCCTGGGTTGTACAAATTAGATTCGTACATTGTCAGTAAGTTGGCGATGGGCCTACTGTTTTCTTAACTGCATTTTTTGCCTCTTAATGGTTTGCCCTGGTTAAATAAATAAATATTATTGTAAGAACTGTTAACATTCTTATGTGTCTATTTTAATTATAATATTTCTTTCGTGTATAATCTTTGGTTGCTGGGTGGTTTATTGGATTTTTGAAGTGGGTTGCTGTTGGGATAACAATTTTTTTCCAGATTGTTTGTTGAAATTTTGTAATAATCTGTAAGACGATGGCAACTTTCCCTTTGTTTTCATTAATTTCGGGCCTCTTAATTTTTCCTACTTCAATTAAATATTAGTGTTAATAACCATTATAATAATTTTTTTGGTTTTCTGTACTGGTGTTTTGTCTAATTTCATCTGTATAGTAATTAAGCAGCCTACAGATTATGTTTTCTATTTGTTATCTACGTTATCTATTTGTTTTTCATTAAATTCTTGCCAATTAATTGCCTGTTTTAATTAAATATTAGTGTTAATAACCATTATAATAATTTTTGTTCTCTGTATTGTTTTTTTTGTTTTGTTTTTTGTCTAATTTCATCTATACAGTATATATTTTTTATATTCAGTAATTTAGCTGCCTACAGATTATGTTATCAATTGAAAAAATCTTTAGAGGGCTTTAAGGCCTTTAATTTGAGGTGCCAATTGTGAATTTTTTGCTTGTCTATTTAACTCATTTACTTTGTAATCTCCGTCTATTTTCTGTTCCTCCTTGATAATGTGAATATATCACGAAAGCGCTCGGACTTTGTGTTTCCTTTTCCTTGTGGTGGTTGTTTGCTTATATATATATATATATGTGTGTGTGTGTGTGTGTGTGTAGGGTTCCCCAAAAAATGCCGCTATTTTTATTTGCCAGTTATTTTATAATGGATGTATATTTTGTTATTGGCTTTTTTTCAGGGTTTCGGAGCCGGTAAAAAAACTTCTGGCTCCGACTCCGGCTCCGGAGCAGAAATTTTTTACAGTCTGGCTCCGGCTCTGACTCCGGCTCTGGCTCCGGCTCTTTTATAGTAAATTCTGTTAATTATAAAATAAATATCTAGATTTATATAACTAATTGTCCAATTTAAAATATTGCACAAAAATATTTTATCATTAAATCACTTTAATACTCAAAATTTAAATTTCTTATGATTTTAAATTAGGCAAATATAATGATAGAATGAAGTTATTTAAATAACTAAAGGAAAATGATGAAAACTAAATGATATTAAATATTTATTAACAATGGTAGCTTATATAAATTAGAGAAACTTGCCTCCTAATTAGTTCAAAGTTCAAACTTAAGAATTCTCGTATGGAAAATAGTAACAATCAAACTTTCTGAGATAATATATGCATCTTTTTTTAAGTGTTGAAACTTGAAAGCTTCATGAAAGCCAACTTGGCTTGAAAAAGAGCTGAATATTTCAAAAAATTCAGTTTTTAAATTTTTAATAGGTTATATTATTTACTTAAAAAGAGATTTTCTTTTAGTCAAAAAGTTTTGTAATTTAATTAACAAAAGCAATTCAACTAAAAGTCAAAAGTTCAAACTACTAATACATATTATAAAAGAAAATTTACAAAATCATTTACCCTACGCTTATAAAATCAATACTACTCCTTGGATTAACAAATGAAAACTAATGCAAAATTTTTTTTATTCTAGCTAAGGTATAATCAAACTAATTTTAAACATAAAATCAAGATATTCTTCTTGTAAATCTGTTTCCTTAAAATAATTGAAAATGAAAATTACTAAGTTTATTTATAATTTTTTTTTTTAAAACAAGATGGCCTCAATTATATTTTTTTTAAGTGTAACCTTAAATCAGACTTTATCTTTAAAGTTCAAACTACATATTAAAAAATTAAAAAGTTTGCAAATTCAATGATACATTTACAGTATCATAAATCATAATACTCCTTGTATTAAAAAATGAAAGCAAAATAATAACTTTTGCAGAAATTTTTACTAATGTAGCTAAGGTAGGAAACTAATTTTTAAACATAAAATCAAGATATTCTCCTTGTAAATCTGTTTCCATAAAAAAAATTATGAATTAAAATTATTTATCTAAGTTTACTTATAAACATTTGCTCTTAAAAATAACATAGCCTCAACAATATCTTCTTTCATACGTGCCCTTAAATCAGATTTTAAAATTTTCAGTGCTGAAAATAGCCATTCAACACTGACTTGTGTTGAAGGCATAGCTACTAGAAGATTTGCAACATCTCTTATAACTTTAGGATACCTTTCTATTACTTGTTCAAAAGAGAGTTTTGACGAACGGTCAAATTTTTCAATCTCAGGAAAAGATTCCTCAACTTGCAATTTGAGGGTACACATTGGACTGAGAGGTGGTATTAGTTCACTTTCTAAACGAGGACGTTTTGATTTCTTACCATGTTGAATATCAATAATTTTTTCAAAATCAAACTCGCTGACATCAGAAGTGGTGGAAGGAGATGATGAATTTGATGATGATGCAATAATCTCGGTTCCACATTCCTCTCTTAATAGAGAGACTTTATTTGAAAGGTCTAGGTTACTTTTCATTCTGATTGCTATATTGCATAGGGCATCCTTGGCTTTAACTACCTGTTCAGATGTTAATAAGCATCTATATCTAGGATCTATATAAACAGCAGCAAGCAATACTTCATTATCAAGTAAAATATTTTCTCTCCTTTCCATGGAACTTTTAATGTCATCAGCTATGGTGCCTTCTATCTTGGAAAGAAAATACATCAAAGATTTCCACTCTTTCAAAAATTGACCGGGAGTCAAATCTTCACTTTGAATTTTTTTGTTACTATATATGGCTGGTACAGTACTCTTTCCAATCTTCTTGCTTGTTCCCACATCATTTCTGAAAGATTCACATTTGAATTTGCCATGTCCAAGAGTACAGGTTTTAATTCTAATAAGCGCTCTATCATTAAATAAGTGCTGCCCCATCGAGTAGGTTGATCTAAAATAGCAACCTTGCCTGCACGTCTTTTAATTATTTCTTCCACTTTTGGGTTTCTTGCTGCTACTACAACCTGTCTCAACTTACCCATGAGAGAGGTAGCATGTTTCTCTCTCAATCCATCGCAAATAGCAAGTTGCAAGGTACAGTATGTGCACCACAACGCATGTGGTTGATTCTGGAGAAGTGTGAAATTTCAGATACAATACTGTCAATTTCTTCTACACAAGATGCCACTTCCTGAGTGTCTGTTGAATCATCATCATGTTCACCAAATGTTTGTATATCATCTTCTGAAGTTGCCTCTTGATTATCATTCAACTTATCAACAGTTTTAATCATATTTGATGCATTATCACTGACAATGCAGAGCACAAATTCTTTCGGTATGCCGTACTCTTCCAGAGTTCTCATAATTAGATCATGCAGGTAGTCACTAGTTTGCTGAGCATGTGTATCTTTTACTGCTATAGTGCGGGTGAGGATTTTATTATCATCATCAATAAATCGGACATTGATGGCAAAATAATGTGTCCGTATTCGTGTGCAACCATCAACTTTTAAATATATGAAGCGCCCTTTTAATTGCTCTTTGAGAGCAAATTTTTCTTCTTTTGATTTTTCTATCACTAAATGACGGATATTGTCTTTATCTAAACTAATCTTGAATTTCTGAGCCATTTCTTCTAGTAGACTGCGCATAGCTGGCTTTTCAAACACAGATAGAGACATAGAATCTTTAACAACTAACTCAATTATGCTATTTTTAAAATTATCTGTAGTCATTGAGATATTGACTTTTTGAGACATCAAAAATTTAGTAATGTTTTGCTGGTTTGCTTTAGTTTTTGAACTGGCAGAAGTACTGGGTCTTGAAAGCTCAAGCATTTGCTTCTTTTCTTCCATCATTTTTGATATTTCAGGATGTAATCGACTCAAGTGTCTTTTCAAATTATATGCTCTTGAGGAGACATCAGGCTTTTTGCTTTGAGGCTTGGTAATTTTAGTTCCACACGTTGAAATATTTCCCGAAGCATCAGAAACTTCACAAATACAAACATAGTGTTTCTTATCTGAACTTTCAGTAAAATACTTGAATATATCAGACTTCTTTATTGAATCTCTATCCATTATGAAGGGTCATAGACTGATAATTATAATTAAAGAATCAAGTACAAATTACAAAGAATCTGAAAAAAAAGAAATTTAGCAATACAAGATAATTGACCTTTTAAAAATAAAAATAGTTCAATCCAAGTCAGAAGGACCAACCTTACTAGGTATGTATCTAGGTAGTTACCTACTTAGATAAATAGTTAGTACCTACCTACCTAAGGTCTCCACCGCCATAAAAAAAATTTTACCTATATAATTAAGTGTTGTTAAGACAAATCTTCCCAAATATTTAATGGTTAAAAAATGGAAATTTGCAGATTATTCCTGCAACTCCCACACCTCCATAAAATCCAAGAATCCTATGGTACCATTTTTCTTAATATATTAAAAGAATTATAATTTGCAACTAAACCTATATTTAACAAATAACAATTTAGGTAGCAATATATCGCCCGGAGCCAGACCATGGAGCCGTATTTTCAAGGTTTCTGGCTCCGGCTCCGGCTCCGGCTCCAGGTAAGCAAAATTCACTGGCTCCACCGACTCCGGCTCCGGCTCCGACTCCGGCTCCGAAACCCTGCTTTTTTTCTTAAGAAAAGTAACAGATTGTGGTTTTTATTCCGCACCTACGGAATAATATGGCTGAGTCGTTAAACAGTGATGCCGCGTTTGCAGCTGGAACAGACAATAAAGAACGTTGCATGGTTTCATGTGACAAATTCTGTGACGCAGGTGCGGAGGAACTTTTGCAGAGAATATGGATCAAAGATCTACCCGATAGAAAGACAATATCACGAATTGTTAGAAAATTTCAAACAAAAAGAAAAGTAAGCAATCAACATTAAGGATAATAGTAATAGACGATGATCTACAAGAACTGTGCGACACGTAAATATGGTTCATGAAATTATTGCGTGCAGTCCGCTGAAGTCAATTCGACGTTTGTCAACAAAAGTTGGTATTTCACGAACATCTGTGCATCATATACTTCGTACTGAATTGAACCTTTTTTACTACAGAATTCATTCACAAACTTCACTGACTAATGTTCAAAAACAAAAACGAATGGAATTCGCACCATGGACGTTAACAAAGCTAAAAGAAGATCCTGAGGTTTTGAAACATATCCACTTCACTGACGAGTGTCATGTACGTGTCTTGGGAGATTAATAAGCAAAACTTTCGTTACTGGGGAAGTCATGCTAGCGCTCCAATAGAGCTTCCACGTAGTGTTACTAAACACAACATTTAGGTCGCTGTTGAGTGGGATGGTGTAGTAGGTTCTTACTTCTTTGAGAATGAAACTGGTAAAGAAGTAACAGTAACGCAAAATTCACATCGTTAGATGCTACAAGATTTCTACTTACCACAACTAGCACCTCCACACACTGCTTGTGAAACTCGAAACTTTTTGAGGAAGCATTTTCTGGGTGACTAATCTTCCTTCATGAGCCAGTGGAATGGCTCCATACTCATCTGACCTTACACCCTCTGACTTTTTTGGTGGGGTTACATAAAAGACAGGACCTATTCTACCAAGCCTAAGATACTTAAAGACCTAAAAACCAACGTCTATGAGGTGATCAACAATATCCCAGCTGAGCTATTTCCAAAAATTATGTCAAACATTTGCGTAAGGCTGAATATTGTGTCAGAAAAAAATGGTGATTACACTGAACATGTTTAATTAAAGGTAATAAAAACTTATGTTTTACGTACCTATTCCGTTTGTCTTTGTGTCTAAATTCCTATTTTTTTAGCTTAGAACATTTATTCAGAAATAAGACACCTGTGTGTGTGTGTGTATATATATATATATATATATATATTATATATATATATATATATATGTATAAAACATCGCTGAAAACGAATTTGTCGGCCCGGGTTTGATTTTCGGAGGCATTAGGCGGCGTCCAGCTCAGCTAGCTGTTCATCCTTCCATACAAAAAACTGGTTGGTAGCTAAATGGGTACCCTGGGTAGCCTACTGTTTAAGACGCTGAACTGCTGATCGGGAGGTCGTGAGGTCGAATCCGGGCGAGAGCTTTGTCTTTTCTCAACCCCTGGTAGATCGTGGTTCCGATTTCACGTTAAGTCGCAGGTCTAAGGTAAGGGCAACAAATTTAACCTTCGTCAGAATGAACAATTCGGTCGGAAACAAAACTGGGGTAACTAAGATATATATATATATATATATGAAAATTATTTCACGAAAGTAACACGTGAAAAATATTTGATGATGAATAAAACCACGAAGAAAAGGAAACACAGAGTGGTGCTCAAGCGCTTTCGTCTAATGAGTGTTCCTGAGGATGTCATTAGACGAAAGCGCTGGAGCACCACTCTGTTTCCTTTCCTTCGTGGTTTTATTCATCATATATATGTATATATATATATGTGTGTGTGTGTGTGTGTATAAATGTATAATCTGTATAGTAATAAATGTTGTTGTCTGTGTATTGGAGGTCCACCTTCAAATTGCGTCTTTGGTGATGTAAATCCTACTGAATTATTCAAATTTGCTCTCACTGTTTCTGTGAATTATTTGAATGCCTTCAATCTAAAATGGCAAAGCAAATTTCATTTATTAATGCAATTAAAATTTGTGACGTCATTAATTATTATCTTTATGCATCACTGAATTATTGCAAAACGTCAATAAACTGGTAACAGTTCAAATTAGCATTTATGAATATACAGGGTGTATCAAAAGTTCGTTCTCATGGTTATTTTACGTTAATAATATTTATGAGTTCGGATAATTGACGATATGGGTGACTACACAGAAGAAGAAGAAGAAGCGAAAATTGTTTGGGAAGCCGCAAGAGGGGGGCATGTCAGTTATTCCACGAACGATACCTTGATACGTCCGTGCCAAGTCAGCGTATCAGAGTGTCGTTCATGGAATAACCGACACGCCTCCCTCTGGCGGCTTCTACCAGCAACACGTAATAAAACAATTTCCACCTTCTCTTCGTTTGTGTAGTTACCCATATCGTCAATTATCTGAACTCTAAATAAAAAATATTATTAACGAAAAATGCCCACCAATGAGAACGGACTTTTGATACACCCTGTATATATATATATGTGTGTCAAAATTTAATGCTGGTAAATGTGAGATCAAAGCTAACATATCAGAAATGAGGTTAAACATTCATCCGTAACCTACTCTATTTATGCATGGGTGAAAACAACGAAATACTCGTATATGAAGAATAAAAGGGAATTCGACACAGATATGGGAACTTTTTTTATTTTTGCGAGGGAGTCGAATCTATTTGGTGCTATAGCATAAAAGTTACAGTTACAGCTGAAGAGATTTTGTTGTTTGTATTCCCTCATAATATTTAACAATAGTGAGGGTCAGAAACTGGCACAGCGTGTATGTATGTGTGTGTGTGTGTGTGTGTGTGTGTTTAAAAATAGAAAATGGACTGGTGTGAGCATTTTTGAACATTTTATGAAGTTGTTACACAGTTTGAAGTAAATTTGGTAGAGTTTACAATGGCAGTTCTATTTTTTTTCTGAAGAATTGGATGAAAGGTAGAATTCCGTGGTAAAAATATCACACTTAAACAATCAACAGGGCAATGTTTTTTTTTTATTAGTCTAATATTTCTCGGAATGAACACACACAAACAAACAAACATTATCCTATTTCAGCTTTATATATATATATATATATATATATATATATATATATATATATATGTATATATATATATATATATATATATATATATATATTATATATATATATATATATATATATATATAGAAAGAGAGTGGAGGCGAAGTTAGGCAACTGCGGAGATAATGACAGGAAAGCAATAAAAGAAAAACTAGAGGGTATCGATAGGGAAATACAAGCCCTGATTAAGGACCATACAGAGAGGGAAGAGGAAAAGGAGGTAGAAGCAATAAAGGAAAATCCAAAATACTTCTATAGCTATGCAAAAAGGAAAACAAAAACGCGCGCCGCTATTGGGCCCTTAAGGACGAGAAATAATGAACTAACCGACGATCCAAAAGAAATATCTGATACATTGAGAGCTCAATATGGATCAGTTTTCAGTACCCCAAAAAGTGACAAAGCGATACCTGACATAAATGCATTCTTTGAAGAGGAATTGCAAGGAGAGTATATAACAGACTTTGATTTTACACCAGAAGATGTAGCGAGAGCTATAGGACAAATGAAACCACATTCAGCTGCAGGTCCGGACAATTGGAACGCATTAGTGATTAAAAATTGTAAAAATGAAATAGCTACACCTTTATACTGGATATGGAAAAGATCCCTAGACACTGGGGAAATACTGAACATCTTGAAAAGAGCAAACATTGTCCCTTTATATAAAGGAGGAGACAGATCTCAAGCAAAGAACTATAGACCAATGTCATTGACGTCCCACCTCACCAAAGTATTTGAAAGAATAGTTAGAGAGAAAATTTATGACTTCCATGAGACACGGGAAAGATTCAACGTAAATCAGCATGGATTCCGATCAGGTAGATCATGCCTATCACAACTAATAGAACACTACAACAATATGTACAGCTCTACAGAAGCTAAGGCTAACAAAGACCCTAAGATCCACTCTAAGGTTAGCCCGAGAGAAAGGAAAGACTAGGGGGTTAAGAGAAGAGAAGAGAATAAGGGGTTAAGTAAGGAGGAACACCTATCACTAGTGGGTTAACATTCATTCAGAAAAAGAGAAAAAAAGACTCACCATCATCATCCGCCGGCCACTGCCGACAAATCAGAAAAATAGTCGGAGAAAATAGGAGAGGGGTGAAAGATGAAAAGAAGTAAAATAAGAACGCTTACAAACCATGCAAACACAGTCTTAACTCACTGTCATACCATGCAAACTACAAACATGCAAGAAAAGAGTGTTACAGACATGCAAAGTAAGGAGAGGATAAGAAAAAAAAAAGTAGGTAAAGTTAAACAAAAAGTGGGTTAGTTTACGCTACGAGCTACATCTACGTTCGTGTTAGTCTAATTTTTTTTTTTTTTTTAATAATTTTATTGCTGGCATCACACGCTGGCATGTCACAAGCTGGTATTTATCGTCAACAGACTCATCCTCGACCACCACCACCACCAGAGCTCCTGTTGCTAATTGTTTTTTTTTTATTTTAAACAACGTTAATATTTTTAAAATGTCTGTCAAAACGGTTCTTAAACACATTAACGCTGGTAGAGTTCACGACGGGCGCGGGTAGATTATTCCATTTATCAATTACTTTAAACGTAAAGAAGTTTTTAGCGATATTAGTAATGAAACGTCTGCCACGCAACTTAAATCCGTTATTACGAGTATTACTATTATCGAAAGTGAACAATTTGTCAAAATTTACATTATCGATGTTATTAACGATTTTAAAAACTTCAATAAGCTCTCCCCCTTTAATCTCCTAGTTTCGAGTGAATACAGATCTAACTCTTTAATCCTATCTTCATAAGGCTTGTTGCGCAATGACGGAATCAGTTTCGTGGCACGACGTTGAACCCTTTCTAACCTATCAATATCCTCACGCAAGTACGGGCATCAAAACTGAACGCCATATTCTAAATGAGGCCTGACTAGGGACTTATAAAGGGGCAATATAATATCCTTCGATTTAAATTCGAAATTACGCGCTATGAAGCCTAACATCCTATCAGCTTTTGCGCAAGACTCCAGGCACTGGTTCCTGACCTTTAAATCCTTAGATACGCGTACGCCTAAATCTACTTCCTCGTCAACGCTCGCCAACTCCCTATCATCCATCGTGTACGTGTAATTAGTGTTGCGAGAACCTATATGCAAAACTTTACATTTGTCTGCGTTAAATTGCATCTGCCACTTATCTGTCCACTCCGTAATCCTATTTACATCGTCTTGGAGCCTATTACTATCGTCCTCGTTAACAACCTCACCGCCGATTTTAGTATCATCCGCGAATTTTGACACGTTACTAGTCAATCCTTCATCTATGTCGTTAATGTAAATTACGAATAGCAATGGGCCTAACACTGAACCCTGTGGGACACCGCTACCTACATCTAACCACCCCGATTCACTACCATTAACTACGCCCTTCTGTCTCCTAGCACGAAGCCACTCTTCTAACCAGTTAGCTACCTGAACGCGTATACCGTGCGCTTTGACCTTCGCAATTAGTCTCCTATGCGGAACTGTATCGAACGCCTTTTTAAAATCTAAATAAATAACGTCAGCCGCTCTATGCCTATCGTATTCGCGCACTATTTCGTTATAAAATTCTAACAAATTAGTTAAACAAGACCTATGGCGTCGAAACCCATGCTGACTACAATTAATCAAATCTCTACTTTCTAAGTGATCGCTGATACGATCCCGAACTACGGATTCCAAAAGTTTACCGACAATTGACGTTAAGCTAATGGGCTTATAATTGCTAGCTACTGCGCGGTCGCCTTTTTTAAAAATAGGCGTGACGTTAGCTAATTTGAAGTCTTCAGGAATAATCCCCGTTTCGAGTGACTGATTAAAAATCTTCGTTAAGGGGCCTACGATAACGTCTTTCAAATCTTTCAAATGTCTTGGATAAAAAGCGTCAGGGCCTGGAGCCTTGCTAACTTTTAGCCTATCGATATAATGCGCAATCTCACCCTCGTAAACAGTTATTTCATCCAAAATAGTCTCGCTACTAAATGGAACGATATCGTCCGCGTCGGGGACATTATTTACGTCTTCTACGGTAAAAACTGTCGCAAAAAATTTATTGAAAATACCCGCCATCGCCTGAGCGTCAGAAGCCAAAGCGCCATTAACATCCACTAGAGGGCCTATGTTATCTTTTATCGGCTTACGATTATTAACGTATTCAAAAAACTTTTTTGGATTATGTTTACTATCCGCAGCTATAAGTATCTCTAAATTACGCTTGGCATTCCTAACTGATCTTTTAACTTGACGTCTAAGCTCGATATATCTATTAAAGTTAGCTGCCGTGCCATTGCGCTTATTAAGTCTATACGCTCTATTACGCTCGTTTATGAACTCGCCGATTTCCCTAGTCCACCTTCGGCCGACCATGATTTCTAGCGCGCTTGGGCCTACGAGGAATAAACTCCCTTTCAATATTCCTAAAACTTTCTTTAAACGCCACCCAATGCAAATTTGTGTCATTACCCATAAATAAGTTATCCCAGTCCACTACTCTCATCCTATCCGCAAAACTATCAAAATTAGCCCTACGAAAATCAGGGACTTCTATTACGTTACTCTCCTTAGTGTTTTCTATCAATAACTTAAACCTAAGAATTTGATGATCACTATATCCTAAACTCTCGCATATTTCTAAACCTTCGACTATATTCTCGCCGTTCGTCATCACCAAATCTAAAATATTATCAACGCGCGTTGGTTCGGTAACCATCTGTCGTAAAAAGTTATCTTCCATAAACTCGATCAATCTCAAACCCTCCTCATTACCAGTAAAAGTCTCATAATTAACATTAGGGCAGTTAAAGTCTCCGACAATTATACTATTCCGATTGTCAATAAAGTTACCAAGAAGTGAATAAAATCTAGTATCTGTATCGAGGGGTTGAACGGGAGGCCTATAAACAACAACAAAATTAAAACTAATACTACGCGCCCTAACTTCAACACATATCGCATTAATTGCTGCCGGAAAATCTAACTTAACCTCGATAGCCCTAAGGGAATTACGAATGTACAGCAAAACGCCGCCACCGAACCTATGTAACCTATCATTAGTAAAGAGTTTAAAACCCGGTATATCAAGTTTCCCCAACAAGTCCCGAGTCACGGTATTTAAACATGTTTCAGTGATAGCAACTATATCGTAGTTGCCGGAATAAATTATTGCCTTAAATTCATTTAATTTATTTCTAATACTACGCGCGTTACAATAAAAGACGTTTAAGTTATTTTTTACCACGGGCCCGCGTTTTAAACTTTTTCACGTCGGGCCCGCGTTCCCCGGACACACAACGTTTAAAGAAGGCTTCGACCTATACAGCTTTCGCACGTTTTCGTCTATTAACCTACCTAGCCTAGCATTACCTATTTCATTAAAATGCACCCCATCTTTTATAAAAAGGCTAGGATCACTGAATTCTGACCACAGCCTTACGAAGGATACATTTTCCTCAGCACAAATCTCTTCTAATTTATTATTCAAAAATATTGTTTTTGACGTAATCCTAACACCCAATCCGTGCCTAGAGGTAATACCTAGAACTAAAGACCTATCTGACCTCGCCTTTAGGGACCTAATTAACCCCTATATTTCTCCAAAAGGTCAGGCACTCTCGTATCGGGCCTATACGAGTCGTTGCCTCCTACCATCGTCACCAACATCGAGTGACGGGAGGCAACGTCAATCCTATCCACTTCGTCTGTAACTCTGTCAACCCTGGCCCCTGGGAGACAGACCCTCCTCCTCTTGGTTGGATGCCGTTCAACGAACTCTGTCTATGTGGCGCACTAAAGAGTCCCCAATTAAAATAGTTTCCCCTCATTCACGTCCCTTTCCAAATGGGCGAAAGGGTTCGAAACCTCGATAAGGGGGGGGGATTCCTATCACCTAACGTACGCGGCCTAGCTCCACCCTTAACTTCTCTAAATCCCTCCCCATCTACTACTCTCGGACTAACCTTAACCCCTTCCTCAACTCTATCCAACCTTCCCGACAAGCTACCTAAACTAGAAACTAGGTTACGCACCTCGCCCTTCAAATTACTAACGTCTTCAACGTTAGTATTGGTTCGGCTTCCGTCAACCGTAGCCCTACCCCTGCCCTCATCAAGCGTTGCAAGTCTTTCGGTTACCTCACGTACACTGCGTTTTATGTCAACTAATTCCTCCATTAACTCGCAAAGGAAACAAACTGATCTCTCGGTAATCGCCATAGGACCGCCGTTATAATCCTTAAATTTCGAATACCACCGGTTTACCCTACACCAAACACACGACGCTTTCTGCGACGGCATCGCGCAGTTAAAAATTAGTTTAAACCGTCACAAGTGTAAGTTAAATTAAGCCGGCACGCTATGAAAACTTCTAAATCGCTAAAACCCACTAATATTCAATTACTTAACTATAACAACGTGAATATAAATGTAAGTATATAAAATTCAAAACTGTCCAAAAGTAAAATTCTCAGCAATATGCAAAAGTAGATGCAATATCAGAGAGCTCAGGAAATGCGTCCGTTCAGTACAGAGTTATATATAACTACGAGTTATATATAACTACGATGTTATATACACAGATTTTGCTAAAGCTTTCGACAAATGTGACTATGGTATAATAGCACATAAAATTAAATATATGGGAATAACAGGCAAAGTGGGAAAATGGATCTACAACTTCCTCAGAGAACGTCTGCAGGTCGTCAAAATTCAAGGTATATCATCATCAGAATCGGAAGTACGCAGCTCAGTACCACAAGGGACAGTACTGGCCCCACTCCTGTTCATTATCATGCTAACAGACATAGACAGCGGAGTAAACAGCAACAGTATAGTAAAATCCTTTGCAGACGATACAAAGATCAGCAGAAAAATCAGCGATGTAGACGGCGTGGAGGCCTTGCAGAGGGACACGAACAAAATATACAAATGGCCAGAAGACAACAACATGTCATTTAACACCGAGAAATTTCAGCTCCTGAGATATGGTAGAAAAGAAGAACTTAAACAGACTGCATATTATGCTCCAGATAGAAAGAAATTCAGAGAAGCACGAAAGCGATCGATCTCGGGATAATAATGACAGATGATGCGAAATTTGAAACACAAAATCAGGTAGCGATAAATAAAGCAAAAAGAGTCGCCGGACAGGTACTAAGAACGTTCAAGAGAAGGGACAGGACAGTAATGATTCCCCTGCTAAAAACACTGATTATACCAAAACTTGAATACTGCTCAGTCTTGACGTCCCCATATAAAAAGGAAGAAACTAATAAACTAGAAGAAACGCAAAGGCATTTGACAGCCAAGATTGATGGCAGCAAAGAACTCAACTACTGGGAAAGACTACGTAAACTAAATCTGTACTCCCTGGAAAGAAGAAGAGAGAGGTACACCATAATCTACATATGGAACATGATCGAAAAACTGGTACCAAACCTAAAACTAAACCCAATTACCATTCAAACAACACTGGAAAATAGGAAAGGCAGGATGTGTAGTGTTCCCAAATTAAAGGCCCGACAAGGGACCTCCTCAACTCTGAAGGAAAATAGCTTCGTTTTCAGGGGGCCAAGACTTTTCAACCAGCTTCCAAAGGACCTCAGAAACGTAACGGGGGTCAAAGTTGAAGTCTTCAAGAGAAGACTGGATGCCTGGCTCAGGACGGTACCAGATGAGTCGGGCGTGCCTGGCTATGTACGGTGGAGAGCGCAAGAAAGCAACTCGCTCCTCCACCAAGCCAGACCTAGAGGCGGGGCCACCAGCTTGGCCTCCGTGTGAAGAGAGACCAACGCACGAAACAACATAAGGTTCATAAGGTAAGGTGTGTATATATATATATATATATATATATATATATATATATATATATATATATATATATATACAGGGTGTCCCATAAGTCCGGCATCATAGGAGAAATTCATATTTTTCTATTTCTACAAACCATAATTTATGCTCGGAATGCCAATTTCCCGTCCACCATTCTGTTCAGTGACGAGGCTGTTTTTTATGGAAATGGTGAGGTAAATCGACAGAACACCCGCTACTGGTCTCAAAACAACCCTCAGTGGTATACCTCTTCAAAGGAAGAAGGTGCATCTCGGGTGATAGTATGGTGTGGCATTTGGAAGGATCGCATCATAGGCCCCCTCTTTTTCGAGGAACATGTCACTGGAGGCACCTACCTACGTATGCTCAAGGAAGAAGCATTTCCCAGTATCTTGAACGGAGAAGGAAATTTCCCAACATGGTTCCAGCAAGACGGTGCTCCTGCACATTACAGCACCCAAGTAAGGGAATACCCGTACCAACAATTCCCTGGTCATTGGATAGGACGTCGAGGGCCTGTGGAATGGCCAGCTAGAAGCCCAGATCTCACGCCACTAGATTTTTATCTCTGGGGCCACTTGAAAGCGCTGGTATACGCAGAGAAAATTAGGAGTGTTGAACATTTGCGGCAGCGCATTATTGGGGTATGTAACACCTTACTCCTGACATCATTCACCGTGTGCTTGCTGACTGGGTATCACGTCTGAATTTGTGTATTGAAAACAATGGTGGACATATTGAGCACGTTCTGTTAATAAAAACTTTTGTTTTGCTTTTTTTTATTATTTTTCCTATGATGCCGGACTTATGGGACACCCTGTGTGTATATATATATAATATATATATATATATATATATATATTATAATTTTCCCTTAGGTTTCGATTAATTTTAAGCAACTTTTACTTAATTTTTTCTCTCCAAAAAGTCGTTTCCGTGTTTTAGGGTGCGACAGACAGACAGCATTAGCCTATTATATACATACATCAAGAACTTCTTTCATCTACTGTATATACTATTTTAATTAATACGAGTATTAAGTCTTTAATAAATAAATCAGGATTTCCAGAAACTTTTGTCGCAAGGCCAGTTTCCAAATTAGTAGAGAATTGAGACTGCAGTGGTGGGCAAAAAGTAATCGATTACAAATAAAAATTACTGATGTCTGAAAAGTAACTAAAAGTATGAAGTAGAAATTACCTCTCTGGATTAATTATATTATAATTAATCAAGAGAAGCAATTTCGGGTTACCTGAAGATCAGGGCCCCCAGCCTTCGTTAGTTAGCCTTATAAGACTAACTTACGAAACTATCACGACTTAATCTAACCAATTGTAGTGAATACTCTTATTTTAGTTTCAAGATAAATGTTAATTTTACCGTCTTGAATTTCGGAATAGTTATAAATTCATTTTAAATTAGTTACCCCATTATAATTCAATTGTGAACCACATTAATACTAATTTTATGTATACTATATTATTTTATTGTATGTAAACATAATTAATTATATATCACAATTGTCAGTTAATTATTTATATTCAAATATTTATTTTAATCTAATACCATGTCCATTTTGCAAATAAATAATAGAAAACCAAAGGTTATATTTTCCACCTTTGGTACTGTCGCAGTTTCGCCTAACGGACTCAATACGGCTAGTGAGATAATCACTGGTTGGCACTTAACTAGCGGCAGTGCTTATGGCTACATCATCCAGGTTAACCTATACCGGATAGATGCGCTACGGTCCCAAGCCGTAGCTTGCCTAGGCCAACGACGACGACGACGTAAACCAACAATTGGTGACCCCGGAGCTGGATTACCCCTTTTACCCGAACGACTAGGATTAGACTGTAACGTCGTTCGTGCCCATCACCCCCTTCACCCGAACGACTAGGACTAGACTGTAACGTCGTTCGTGCCCATCACCCCTTTCACCCGAGCGACTAGGACTAGACTGTAACGTCGTTCGTGCCCATCACCCCCTTCACCCGAGCGACTAGGACCAGACTGTAATGTCGCTCGTGCCCTCTGCCCCTCACCCCTGCCCGTGCGCTCTGTGCCTGCGCTCGTCTCAACCTCCACTCCTTCGTTGGGAACTTGTCGTCTTGCTTGTACGTTCGCAAGCATAGGAGAAGATGCCTGACGACGCTGGTGCCATCTCCCACTTGAGCGTAAAGCTCCCCGTCTTCTGGCCGGGTGATCCATTTATTTGGTTCCACCAAGTGGAATCACAATTCAACTTGGGAAGGATCACCGCTAGCAGGACAAAATACGATCATGTTTTGTCCTCTCTACCAGCGAGCATCATCTCTGAAGTCCGTGACGTCATCGTATCTCCTTCCACGAGTGAGGACCCATACAACGATCTGAAGTCTGCCATCCTGTGCCGCACCACTGTCTCCGAGCGTGAGAAACTACATCAGTTAATCTCAAAAGAAGAACTTGGAGACCGTAAGCCCACTCAAATGCTGAGGGCTATGCAGTGCGCTCTAGGCGAACGCGCACAAACCTTCGATAAGGACATCTTTAGACAGTTGTTCTTGCAGAAACTTCCTCCATCAGCTCAGCGTGTCTTGGCCACTATGGATCCTGCTACTCCAGTTGATAAACTAGCAGAAACTGCCGACAAAGTAGTGGAGATTGACACAGCTCCGGTCAACAACGTGAACACACAATCGGAACTGGAGTTGAAAGTGAAAGAGTTAAGTCAACGACTCAACCACGTTTGTTCTCTGCTACAAAATCAACGGCAAAGAAGCCATTCTCGGTCAAGATTTACGAAGAGGCATCGTTCGAGTTCCGGGAAGATCTGCTTCTACCACTCGAAATTTGGAAAGAAGGCTAGGAAGTGCATCTCCCCTTGCAATTTTTCGTCGGGAAACCCCAGCAGCGAGTCCTAATGGCGTCTAGTACTCGCACTGCCAACCTGTTATTCATAAAGGACAGGAACTCTGGTGTCAATTTCTTGGTCGATACCGGAGCGTCAGTCAGTGTATTCCCTCAAAAATCTGGTCATACGCACTCGGAATCTCCGCCTCTATACGCTGCTAACGGTTCACGCATACCCACGTACGGTACTCAGTCGCGTGAACTAAACTTGGGCCTTCACCGATCCTTCAAGTGGATTTTCATCTGTGCTCAAGTGCGGCATCCCATAATCGGCGCTGACTTCCTCCAGCATTTCAAACTCCTGGTGGATCTTGACAAGCGACGCTTATGCGACCAGGCCACACTGCTTTCTGTTCTTGCCAAACAGGTTGCCCTTCCGGACGCCTCGAACTCTGCACTTTCCCTCGTTCCCCCTAATTCCATGTACCAGTGCCTTTTCCAGCGATATCCAGGAATTCTTCAACCGATGCAGATGGGTGATACCATTAAGCACACCATTACCCATCACATTACAACAAAAGGTCCCCTGTGTTTGCAAAACCCAGACGTCTTGCCCCGGACAAACTGAAAGCTGCCAAATCGGAATTCCAGCTTATGATAGATCTTGGGATAATAAGACCTTCCAAAAGCAGTTGGTCCTCTCCCCTACACCTGGTCCAGAAGAAGTCAGGAGACTGGAGACCATGTGGGGATTACCGGTTTTTGAATTCGACAACCATCCCGGACCGATATCCGGTACCAAATGTCCAAGACTTTACTTCTCTTCTCCACGGCAAATCTATCTTCAGTAAAATAGATCTCGTTAAGGCTTTCCACCACATTCCCGTAGAGCCTTCGGATATTCCCAAGACTGCAGTTTGTACACCATTTGGGTTATTCGAATTTGTGAAGATGCCGTTCGGGCTACGGAATGCTGCGCAAACCTTTCAGAGGTTTATAGATGAGGTCACCAGAGGCTTAGACTTTGTTTATGCCTACATCGATGATTTGCTTGTGGCCAGCTCAACGGAAGAGGAACATAAGGAACATCTTTCACTCCTTTTTCAACGCTTAGAACAATACGGTGTTACTATTAATGCATCTAAGTGTGTGTTTGCACAGCCAACCTTGGAATTTCTTGGTCACACGATTTCGCAGCACGGAATTACCCCCCTTCAGGACAAGTGTGAAGTGATAAAAAATTACCCTATGCCAAATAATCAGCGTGAGTTACGTCGGTTTCTAGGTTTGGTAAATTATTACCACAAGTTCATTAAAAACTGTGCCAGTGTTCTTGCTCCTCTACACGCTATGATCACACACAAACGCAAGGTAACGAAATTGGTATGGTGTAGCGATAGTTTACAGGCGTTCGACAATGCCAAAAATGCTATCAATAGTGCATTGTCTCTGTCATTTCCTATCAGTAATGCCCCCCTAACTCTGACGGTCGATGCATCAGATGTTGCGATCGGTGGGGTGTTGGAACAAACCATTAACGGTCAACAAGCACCCATCGCGTTTTACTCGAAAAAGCTGCAGCCAGCCCAAACGCGTTATAGTGCTTTCGGACGTGAACTTCTTGCTATTTACTTAAACGTGAAGCATTTTCAACATTTCCTTGAAGGCCGAGAGTTTTGTGTTTTTACCGACCACAAACCTTTGGTCACTGTCTTCAATAAAAACAGCTGTAACCACTCTCCCAGAGTCATCAGGCAACTCGATTATATCTCGCAATTTACCACAGATATCCGCCACATCAAAGGTGTCTTGAACACTCCAGCGGATGCACTTTCAAGAATAGAGATTACTTCTGTTACCCTCAGCTCTACACTGTGGAATGCTATTGCACAGGATCAAGATAAGGATACGGAACTACAAGACCTGCTCAGAGAAGACTCCACTCACTCACTTTCCCTCAAGAAAATGAGTATGCCAGGATTGTCTGTGCCCCTCTATTGCGACGTATCAACAGCTGCTATTCGCCCATATGTCCCTCCATGTCACAGACAAGCAGTCTTCATGGATCTTCATAAGCCCTCCCATCCTGGTATCCGTGCTTCGCAACACCTGGTTACCTCTCGCTTTGTTTGGCCCTCGATGCGGAAGGATGTCAAACATTGGACCAAAACGTGCCTTGCCTGCCAGCGTGCCAAAGTCCAAAGGCACACCAGGTCCCCCTTTGACGCATTTCCGCCCCCATCCCAGCGATTTGAGGTAATTCATGTAGACATTGTTGGCCCTCTTCCAGTGATTCAAGGCCAACGTTATCTGCTCACCTGTCTCGACCGCTTTTCCAGATGGCCTGAAGCCATCCCACTTCCTGATATCCAAGCGGAAACTGTTGCAAGAGCCTTTCTTCATGGATGGGTATCAAGATTTGGATTGCCGACAAAAGTCATCACTGACCAAGGTCGCCAATTTGAGTCTTCGCTTTGGAAGAAGTTTACCAGCTTGTTGGGTACAGTACATGCGCATACCTGTGCGTATCATCCGCAAGCTAACGGCCTCGTCGAACGTTTCCATCGCCAGCTGAAGTCATCCCTTATGTGTCACGAAGACTCCCATTGGATGGATAAGCTTCCACTCGTGTTGCTTGGTATTCGCTCTGCATTTAAGAGTGATCTGAAGACTACAGCGGCTGAACTAGTCTATGGAACAACACTGCGGCTACCAGGTGGCTACTTCACTGCAGGGGATAAGTCATGTGATCCTACGGAATTCGCTCAGACACTTTCCTCTCACATGCAGTCCCTTCAGCCTGTTCCCCCTCGATTGACTAGCCAACAGAACATCTTTGTTTCCCCAGCCCTCCAGTCTTGCACCCACGTTTCGTTCGTGTACCTGTCCCAAAACGGCCTCTCCAATGTCCATATGACGGACCTATGAAGTTCTCCGACGTACGCGCAAATCATTTCTCATCCAGCGCGGTTCCAAGGTCGACAAGGTTTCTATCGATCGTCTTAAGCTGCGTTTTTGGAATCACCTTAAGTGAGTACAAGTAGCTACCAAAAAGTTCAGCGGAAATCTGTGTCGTTCGGAACTCTTTGAACTTCCTCTCTGGTGGGGAGTGTGTAGTGAATACTCTTATTTTAGTTTCAGATAAATGTAATTTTACCGTCTTGAATTTCGGAATAGTTATAAATTCATTTTAAATTAGTTACCCCATTATAATTCAATTGTGAAACCACATTAATACTAATTTTATGTATACTATATTATTTTATTGTATGTAAACATAATTAATTATATATCACAATTGTCAGTTAATTATTTATATTCAAATATTTATTTTAATCTAATACCATGTCCATTTTGCAAATAAATAATAGAAAACCAAAGGTTATATTTTCCACCTTTGGTACTGTCGCAGTTTCGCCTAACGGACTCAATACGGCTAGTGAGATAATCACTGGTTGGCACTTAACTAGCGGCAGTGCTTATGGCTACATCATCCAGGTTAACCTATACCGGATAGATGCGCTACGGTCCCAAGCCGTAGCTTGCCTAGGCCAACGACGACGACGACGTAAACCAACACAATCGTTAGGTCAACTGTATGCCCTTGACGATTGGTTAGGTTAAGTCGTAATATTTTCGTTAGTTAGCCTAATAAGGCTAACTAACGAAGGCTGGGGGCTCTGATCTTCAGGTGATCCGCAATTTCTACTTTATACTTTTAGTTACTTTTCAGACATCAGTAATTTTTATTTGTAATCGATTACTTTTTGCCCACCACTGATTGAGAGGTAGTTAGCTCGTGTTATTTTAAATTAGCTTGGTATTTTAAACTAGCACCAGCTAATGTTTTATATTTATTTTTTTTCGAGGTCATAAATAATAATAACTAAATTTAACTAAAAAAAAACTGTAACAAATGTAACACAGCATCAACTGTAATAAATTTCCTTTAATTATTATGTTAATGTAACAAAGATAATATATCCTTTCACACTGAAAGTAGTAAAGGACCTTTTCCAGTTTGTGTACCGTTTTTCATATAATTTATTTTTGATTGTCCATACAACCGCCGTCGATTATAACAACTTTTGGACGTTTTCCAGTTTATGTACCGTTTTCTACAATGTTGGCTTTTATGCAACTTTCTAGTGTTTCTTTGCTTCTGTTAGGCACAGCATAGAGTAAAACAGAAGGTTAGGTTAGGTTAGGTTAGGTTATCAAGAACTTACCTCTCTTAAAAAGTTGTTATAATCGACGTCTGTTGTATGACCAATCAAAAATAAATTATATGAAAAACGGTACACAAACTGGAAAAGGTCCCAACTTTTTAAGAGAGGTAAGTTCTTGATAACCTAACCTAACCTAACCTAACCTAACCTAACCTAACATAACATAATTTCAACCTAAAAATGTTTACTGTGCTGTATGTAATGTACTGTAGAAAACGGTACATAAACTGGAAAACGTCCGTAGTAAAATTAAGAGTGTGTATCTTCCTTCAAAAATAATTTATCGCATTTACTTTGAAATGACATAGGAATATTATTCAAAATAACAATGGAAAATTCCTCTCGAACACTGATAAGAAGGCATTACGTCCCATCAATTTTATGCTGGCATAATTTTGTGTCTAAAGTTTCCTTCATTTTTTGCTATAATGGATATAATCAGGGCCGGATTAACCATTATTAGGCTAATAAAGTTGTAACCTTAGGCCTTCATATTTTTTTGGCTCCCAGAGTTTAGGTCCTAATTTTTATATCGTAAACCGTAAATCTTTGTCACAAGGATGGCTAAGCAATATCATATATAACTGCGTAATTATATCTTCAGAGGTGGAAAAGAAGAGTTTTTTAGATTTAGTCAAGAAGTTTTTTTGGTGCTTTCCTGTTAACGGGAATACCCAACCGCCCACCACCAAACTGTTTGTTATGTATTTTTGCTGTCGTCATTTTCGTTTAAACTAACGAAAATATCACAACTTAACCTAACCAATCATCAAGGGCGTACAGTTGACCTAACCGGCATTCAATTGACCTAACCGGACATTGAATTAACCTACAGGTTAATATAACGGAAAATGCCCGGTTAGGTCAACTGAATGCCCAGTTAGGTTAATTGAATGCCCGGTTAGGTCAACTGTACGCCTTTGATAATTGGTTAGGTTAAGTTGTGATATTTTCGTTAGTTTAAACGAAAATGACGGGAGCAAAAATACATCATAAACTGTTTGGTAGTCCCGATAATACATAAGTACCGAATTTATTAATCATTTCAATGAAATTAGTTAATATGTAAGCGATAATCAATTAGTATGGGGCCAAAATGTCTTCATGTCATCTAAAATCGCAGAAAAAACGTCGCTGCTTTCGGTACGTTGTCGCCACATGAATTCCGCAAGATACGAGTCCAGATGATGGCGGGCGGTTGGGTATTCCCGTTAACAGGAAAGCACCGGCTTTTTTTTATATGTCATTATATCTGATGGTGTATTATTGTCAGTGCTGGGCACTTGCGCAAACACTTGCGCAAAACGCAAATTGCGCAAGTGTGATTTCGGTTGCGCATTTGCGTTTGCGCAAGTACTTGCGCAAACGCAAACTTGTGCGCAAACGTGAAAAAAAACAAATATTAAAAATAGTGGATTTAGCTCATAAACCGTGACTGCCAGACAGGTGCGCCGCCAGACAGCAGTGAGCATCAGTATACCAAACAACGTAGTGAAACACGTTTGTTTGATTAGTTGATTTTTAATTTTATTTCAGAGTTCAAACTACTAACTACTTCTAGTAACTTCTAGAAACTTCATAAGTCATAACTACTGTCTATAACTAGTGAACCATGGACAGCCTCAGACACCAGTCTCTGTCCAGCCCCACCTCTGCCCCCAGCCCGGCCGGCAGCGTGACCAGCCATGGCTCAGAGCCTCACCAGGAGGAAGAGGACCTCAACAACCCCTGGCCCCACTGGACACCTTCTTTGGACCTTTGACCAGCAAGAAGGGGTGGTTGAGAGGGGCAGGGTGGTCTACAGGGGCAGCATCATCTGTAAGGGTGCAAGGCCAAGGTCAGCTTCAACACCATCAGCATGTACACCCTCAAGAGCCACTACCAGGTGAGTTTAAGTTTATTTATAAATTTAAAATTTTAAAAAACTTGATAAGTAGTTAACTTTAGAAATTATTATATATTAAAATATAATTCAATATTAAATAATAAATTATACTTTATATTATATATTATAACTATATCCACCCCCACTTCAAGTTACTTGTGGTCCGCCACCTCAACCCTAACAAGTTTGATATGGTGAGGTCTAAGCTGCTGGATGAGATCAAGGAGCAGGCCGCCATAGAGGCCACAGGCAGCAATGGTGAAGAGGAGGATGAGGAGGATGACTTTTTCAAGGTGATAGATTTAGAATATGTAGATTATAAATTATTAAATATTTAATTTCAAATAATTATTATTTTTAAAAATTTTTACTGTATAACTCTGTAGGTTTGGATTGTCATGTCCACATGAGAGAAATATGAAATATAAAGTAAATATTAATTAAAATATTTTTCACTCATCTAAGAAACTTAGAAAGTAATTCAACTTTTAAGTAAATTAGTAATTTTTGTGTTGTTTCTAGGAGTTGAGGACCCCAGTGGAGAGCGCCACCCGCAACCGCCTCTCCACCAAGGTGGGGAAGGAGCTACATGCTTGGTGCCCTGAAAAGGAGAAGACCAGCAAGGAGCTGGAGCAGGGGATGTTCCCCGCCCTGTACCGCGCCGCCTGGGTTGAGGTCTTTCTGAAGTACAACACGGCCATCCCCAGCTCTGCAGCTGTGGAGAGGGTGTTCTCCCAGGGGTCTGACATCATGAAGCCCAAGAGGTCCAGCCTGACCTCTGAGAACTTTGAGAGGTTTGTGTTCCTGAAGGGCAACATGGACCTGCTCACGATGGAGTTGGAGGAGGACTCTGAGGAGCTTTGAAGTGTTTTTTTTTGTAATATTGTAATTTCTTTTTTTTTATTATTATTTATTTAACATTGTAATTTTTATCTATTCTTTATTGATATATCTATGGATCGTGTGTCTGTTAATAAAGTCTTTTGATTGATTTGATTTGATTTACTATAAATTTAATTTTATACAGGGTGTCCCCAAAAAAACCGCACCTATTTTTTTTTTGTGGAAAACCCTGTATATATAAATAGTTTGCGTTTGCGCAAGCGCAAGTTTCGAGAAGTTTGCGCATTTGCGCTTGCGCAAGTGAATTTTCGTTTGCGCTGCCCAGCACTGATTATTGTCAATATGTATGTATGATTTTCATCCATTTTTGTATGATTGGCTTCAAAGGGTTAATCTGTTTCCAAAATTGTTTTTCAGACGTTGGGAATTTTGGCCTAGTGTAATGATTATTCATCATGTCTAAGAAAGGGGGATGTTTTGTTTGATATCACAATTTAAAGCCAGGAAGGAAGAAATCATTCTCTATTTGAATTGTATGTTGGTTTTTGCTGGGGGTGGGGGGTAAATTAATGTACAGAGCTTTGATTTTTGTTAGTCGTTAAATTTTGATAAATATACATTTCTCTTTGTTTGAAGATTTTATGAATTACATACAATATACTGTATAGTACATATATAGGCCCTTCCCTCTTATTAACCTTGGACCCCTCACAGCCTTAATTCGGCCCTGGATATATAATATCGCCAAATACTCGAAATGTTTGTCAATTTTCTTTGAATTAGCGCATGCGTAGATAAGGCATACATGATATGACACAAATGGTGGTTTGTGTTATTATACATGAATTAACTGCTTTAAGGAAATTAAATGTGTATAATTGTATTTCTGTTAGTCCTTTACAGTTCAGTTGCGTAAAAATTATTCTACGCCTTAAGTAGCTACGTCTACGGCCGATCTTAAGAAAAGTGTAACGCATGTATTAGTAATATATATATATATATATATATATATATATATATATATATACAGTGCGTTCGAAAAGTCTCTCCGCAGTCAACGAACACTTTAAAAAAAGTGTTTGACAACAAGTGTAGACGAGTTGCTCTGTGCCTGCAAAATGGTGGAAAACACTTTGAACACATGCCGTAAATCAAAAGGTTATGTAATAAAATCACTAAATCATGGTTCAATGAAAACATTGTAGTTTTTCAATTTCCTATGCGTTTAACATAGCACTGCGGAGAGACTTTTCGAACGCACTGTATATATATATATATATATATATATATATATATATATATATATATACAGTATATATATATATATATATATATCGATGGTGTAGTGGTTAGCGTCGCTGACTACGAATCCACTGGCACCGGGATCGAGACCCGGTGACGACAGCCGGCCCGCGAGCAGCAAAACCCAGCTGTTCATCCTTCCACACAAAGAAAGTGGTTGGTAGATAAATGGGTACCGCCATGGTCCTAGTGGTTAAGACCCTGGGCTGCTGGTGGGCATGGTTCGGATTCCACTTTAAACTGTAGCATTAAGGTGGAATGAAAAAGCTTGACCTTCGTCAGAATGAACAATTCGGGCGGAAGCTAACCAAAGGTTACAAACGTATATATTATATATATATATATATATATATATATATATGTGTGTGTGTGTATATATATATATATATATATATATATACATATACACAGTATATACAGTGTGTGTGTGTGTGTGTATATATGTATATATATACAGGGTGAGAGAAACGTCTTTAAAGATTTTATACATGCAAGTAATTTGTTAATACTTAATAATAAATAAATTCCAATGATATCATTGTAGTGTATGCAACTATACAAGGACAGGAATGACCCTAGGCTAGAACAGGAAGGTCCTGGGCTAGGCCTGTTCAAAAATCAACGTTTTCTTATTTTCATAGGTTTCTGTACATTTTCCCATGCTTTTTGACCTGAAAAAGCCGAAAATCACAACTATTTTGACCTAGGATGTTGGGAAGCATTGCCGCATGGAGCTTTAAATTTTCTGCCTTGAAATCGGCCAAAGCGCCAATTCCGGGGTCCCTTGAATTATGTTTTGCACTTTAACTTTTGATCTAAACAAGATAGAGCAACAAATTAGGTATCAAATGAAAGAGCATAAAATTAATAAATAATTAATAATAATAAATAATAATAATAAATAATAATTAATAATAATAATAATAATAATAATTATCTATCATTTTTCAGGAAACAACAGAAACTCAATCAGAATCTAGAAACCATCTACAAGTTACAACTTCACAATGGCATTAAGCAAGGAGCTGAGGGAGCTCCGTAGGCGCACAGTTGATATCTCAGAACCTCCACGTACTGTCCACAGGCAGGTGTCAACTGGGCCATCTACCAGATCTCTCACTGAAACTTTCCTCGTTGGATACCCTTCAGCTTTTATCAGTGGTTCCCAGCTTCCCACCAACAGACAGGCGTTCCAGTATTTCCTTAATCTTCAGAATTTACCGGAAAATGCAGGGAGGCCCATGGTTCAAGACCTTGCATATGAAACAGTTGAATCTATCATCCATTCTGGCAGATGGCTAGGATCAAGACAATGACCAAGTACAACGCAATGAAGCTCTTCATGAAACTACATGAGAAACATCGTGCTCTGGTGAAAAGCAAAGGAAGAGCAAGTAACCCTGGAGGAAAAAGAGGAGCATTTGTGCTGGAATTAGACAGCCTGTTCGATATAGGAGCTCCAGATGCAATCCAGGAAATACAGAACAACAGACTGTTATCCAGAGAGAAGAAAGATGAGGATATCAGGTTCTACGAAGACCAAAAGATTGAGAGGAAAGGTCATATGTCTGGTCATGACAAGATTTTTGAGACAAGATCCCTGCAGCAAGCAGCGAGGAATGAAAGACTGCAGCATAGACAACAACGGTAAAACTTACTTTGAAGTTGAACGTTACAAAAAGTTTTAAGTTTTACTCCATTGCGATATTTAGCATGTACTTAACAATTACTGTTTTAACATGTTGTACTATTTTACAGCTGCAGCAGAACAAGAGGCAGTTGTTCATGTGGATGACATTACCTGGGGTGATTCAACTGACAACGACGCTAACACAGAGGACATGGATTACCATCAGCCTCGTCCTGGATGTTCTCACCATCAAGACACTGTGACTAGTGTGACTTTGACGTTTCCAAGGAAGGTCATGGAATGTGATGTCATCTGCAATACAGCTGATCGTCTTGGTTTATCACACAATCAAGTTACTGCCATGGTTTCTGCCACCTTGAAAGCTGGAGGGGCTGATCTGGATAACTTCGTCATCTCAACCTCAACAACACGTCGCAACAGAATGCTGTCCAGGTATAATATCAGCCAGAGTCACATGTCCAAGTTTTGTGAAAACCCCCCACAGCACGCTGCCTTACACTGGGATGGAAAGTTGCTCAAAGATGTCTTGGGCAGTGAACCTGGAAGTACCTCAGAGACTTTAGCTGTGCTAGTGTCTGGTCCACCTTCATACACTGAAGGAAAGTTATTGGGAGTACCTGTTATCGACAATTCTTCTGGCACAGCTCAGGCTGAGGCTTCAATGGATTTACTGGAGACATGGGAACTTACGGATAATGTTACTGCCCTTGTTTTTGACACTACATCCAGTAACAATGGAGTTCACAGAGGAGCTGCCAAACTGCTAGAGAAAATGCTGAACAAAAAGGTGTTTTATCTGGCCTGTCGACATCACATCCTGGAAATCCTAGTAGGAGCAGTTTGGGAGAAGCTGTTTGGGAAGGTGAAGGGGCCAGATAATCCCTGGTTTGAGCATCTGAAGGATGTTTGGACGGACTTGTCCAAGGAAAACCCAAAGATGCTGGCTATCAACAGCAAATGGCTGAAGGAAAAGAAGAAGAACAGTGAAGAAATACTCCAAGACATTCTAACAGCAGAAAGGCTTCCAAGAGCCGACTACAGGGAAATGGCTGAACTGACAGTCATTGTTCTTGGAGGAACGCCTCCTCGAGGTATTCACTGGAGTCGACCAGGCGCCATTCATCAGGCCAGATGGATGGCCAGAAACCTGTACTCCATGAAAATGCTGATGTTTGCAGATCAACTTGAGTACGACGAAGACACTGTATCAAAGCTGGAAAGACTCAACACCTTCCTTGCGCTGTTCTACACTCCTGTATGGATGATGTCAATGTCTGCTGCAGATGCTCCCGTGAATGATCTAAGTCTAATCCAGGACATGTTGAAGTACAAGAAAACTGACCCAGAGCTTGCTGATGCAGTACTTAATAAGATGGAAAACCACAAATGGTACCTGACGCAGGAAGTCGTGCCATTTGCCCTGTTCAGCAGTAGATTGAGTGACACATTGAAGCACGACATTGCTGCCCAGTTACATGCCACTGAGAAGCCAGACAGCTTCAGAACAGGAAAGCCTCTATTCCAGAGAGTCACAGCTAAGACCACCCTGGTTGATCTCATTGGCCCAGAATCACATTTCCTGCTGGACACACTGAACATTGGATCCGAGTGGCTTCTGGAACCTGTCACGTCTTGGCCACAGAATGAGGACTACAGAAAAGCGTTGGACTATGTTAAGAATCTGAAAGCGGTGAATGACATTGCTGAACGTGGTGTCAAGATGATGAGCGACTTTGCAAATGTCATAACAACAGATGCCAAGCAAAGGGACTATCTCCTTCAAGCTGTGGAGTTCAACAGACGCCGCTTTGACAGCTTCAAGAAACAAACTCTCAACAACTGACTGTGTAAATGTCATTATGAAATTAATCATCATGTAATGCTTTCACTTCTTGATCGATTAGACTTGTGACAAAATGTTAATCTCAAATTTGTGTCATGAATAAGGCGCCTTGTTTGCCTTGAGTGTGAGAAAACGAATTTTGTGATATTTCTGAAATCTTTGTATGTACCAATGTGCCATTTCTTGTTCCAAGACTATCATAATTGTATAAGTTAGAAAGAGGATTAAAAACACTTTAATTTGGTGCCTATTTTGTTGCTCTATCTTGTTTAGATAAAAAAGTTATAGTGCAAAACATGATTCAAGGGACCCCGGAACTGGTGCTTTTGGCCGATTTCAAGGCAGAAAACTTAAAGCCCCATGCGGCAATGCTTCCCAACAATCTAGGTAAAAATGGTTGTGATTTTCGGCCTTTTCAGGTCAAAAAGCATGGGAAAAAGTACAGAAACCTATGAAAATAAGAAAAAGTTGATTTTTGAACAGGGCTAGACTCCTGGGCCCTAGCCTCAGTCAGCGCCATGTCAGTAAGGATGGAATACGAGAATGAAGAAAAAGTGTATCTTGTATCGTGGGCTATTTCTTATAAAAACTGTGAAGAAAGTTTGCGTTTATTTCAACAAAAATATAATAAACCACCACCAGATGCAACCAGTCTTCCATACTGGAAGCTCAAACTTTTGGAAACAGGAAGCCTGGTAAAAGATCGTCCAAGAAGCGGAAGGCCAGTAACGACGACAGGAGGCAACAACAGAGAAAATGTCCTCTCCAGTTTTCAAGTCGATTCAACAACTTCAACGAGAAAAGTCGCACAGGAATTGGGTATTTCCATATTTTCAGTAGCAAAAATATTGAAATCACTGAGGTACTACGATTACAAACCCATTTACTCTCAGCTCATATACGACGATGATTCTGATTGACGGCTGCAGTTTGCTGAAATAATGAGACAAAACTTCAACAGTGATCCAGTTTACCTTCGAAAGATAAAATTTTCAGGTGAATGTGTCTTCTGTTTAACAAGTACAGGAAACAAACACAACGTTCACTACTTGGCAAAAAAATCCAAAAATGCAATTGGGTAAACCCATTTAAACGGTTACACTAACATTTTGGGCGTGCATTGGTTATTCAGGATCGTTTTCTTTGACATATCGAGAGATACAATGGATGGCAAATGCTATTGCAGATATTGAGAGACAAAGTTTTACCACAGTTTACTGATGGCGTTGGCAGGAATTGGCTTTATCAACATGATGGAGCGCCGTCTCATTACTCTGCAGCTGCCCGTGAGATTCTGGATACGAACCTTGAAGGAAGATGGCTTGGGCAGGAGGTCCCATCGAGTGGCCAGCCAGATCACCTAATTTAACCCCATGTGATTTCTGACTTTGGGCTTAGTTGCGTGACAAACTCTACACTCCTGGTTTTATCAATTGAAATATGAATGCTCTTGACCGCAGCAAATATGAACAACTGGAAAGGATCCCACTCGATATGTTCAGAAGAACAATGAAGAGTTTCACAGAGAAAATCCACAGATGTATCATAGCGGCTGGAGAACTCTTTGAAGATTAAATTACAATTTAACAAAATATTTGTATGAAGAGAATTCTTATAGACTTTTTGTTTGATTTGTTTCATCATTTGAACACTTATCTGTATAATGTTGTTAACTCAGTGATAGTGAACAGGGGTGCATGAGATTTTTCCAGGGATACATGGAACTGACGGGGTGCATGGCATGAACAGTGTGCATAGGGGTGCACAGTACGAAAGGAGCGTTTTGGAGAAAAATGTTGGATGTACGAGTATATTGTACATGTTTTTGTCCACTAGTCATAAAGTATTGAAAAGATATAGCAAGTTATGTGCACGAATATTGACACATTTTAGGTGATTTATGAAGACTTATGGGGCGTGTGCGATGTGAATGGTAAGGTTGAAGCTTTCAAACTGAAGATAGAGTTCTGGAAAAGGAGAATTGAAATGAAGAACTTCATTGATTTCTCCTCCCTTGAGGAGGAGAAATCAGTACCTGGCAGAGAGAGAGATTTCTCCAATCTGATGTACATCAAAACCAAAAAGAGAAACCTGTTGCTCGATGTCGATTCGTTGATGAAGGGGACGCTGGAGAGTGGAATAATACCTCGTTTTGAAAATATCGTAGGAGTAATGCAGCAGCAGGCCAGCCATTGAACGGTGTGGTATTTATTGAAATCTGCGCAATCAAGAGTGTTTATTGAATGGTGTTCAATGCCAATAGTATTCATTAATTAATCTTTTCGTTTCTAGTTTAGTTAGTTATTTATCTTTATTTTCTAAATCTAACACTTATATAAATATTAGGTAACTGTTTTATTTTATATAAAAAATATGTGCTATTATTTGTATTTTATTTTTGCTTCTTAATGTTTAAATATAGTATGTGAATGTGTGTACTGTGTTAATTCTGAAAATAAAGCAAAAGGTGAAGTAAACATGCAAATTTGTGGCAATTTTCCTCCTGGGGTAAGTGAGTGTCTCAAAACCTGGCTTAGAGGTGCATGAAGTTATAAAAGGTTGACGAACACTGTGTTAACTAAATAGTCGTATGTACAGTATAAAATCCTTAAAGACTTTTCTCCCACCATATATATATATATATATATATATATATATATATATATATATATATATATACGGTGAACCAAAGTAGGTGGACAGTAGGTTGAATACGGTTTGTGTTATATTATATTATAACTATGGTGTTCATTATAACTATGGTGTTTGTGTTATATTATATTAAATATTATAACTAAATTTATTTAAATTTTATTTTGTATTATAGTATACAAAAATATTAAATATGTATTCTCAAAATAAACGTTATCATTTACTGTCCACCTACATTTGGTTCACCCTATATATATAGAGAGAGAGAGTATTAAGATAACTGTGAAAAACAGTATGAGAGGGTATACAAAACTCTGGTTTTTTTTACCTCAGCGTCTCATAGCCGAATGGATAAAACGGCAGCTTCGAGATTTCATGTCTTCTGTGACAAAGGTTCAAACTCAAGAAAGGTAAAAGAAATTTATTTCTTTTATATTTAATGTTAAAACTTACGTTGTTGTGTAATATATTGTTTTCAATTGACATAAAATAATTAACCTGCATGTAATTACGCTCTGTTAATGAAGATGAACTGAAGTGGAATATAACTGACATCTCCAATAGGTGGCACCATTCATTCAATAATATAAACTATATTTTTACAAATCTTGTTTAGTTAATCACTAAAAATTTAATTTTAACAATGCAAACATTGTAAAATTTGCTTGTAGGAAATATCAATTTAACCCTTAACAAGTAAGATAAAATATTTTTATCATAAGTGGTTCCTTCAGTTGTCAAAATGACCACTGCCTAATGAACTTCAAAATGTTTTTATTCCATATAAAACAAATTTAAACGTCCAGTTATATCAGAATATCTTGGTCATATGGTAGGAAATGCCAAGAGAGGAGTAAAAAAGTTGGAATATCAACTTGAAAAATCAACGTGGATCATTCTGACCCCATCCTACCTGTTCAGGGTTTACAAAAACCTTGAGTCTTATATTAACAGAGGAACATTTGTAAGAGAATTGACAAAGATGAATTTGTCAGCTGGTATATAATCAATTCATCATGCCACCCTTATTAAAGATACTAATTTCTTTGCCAGAGTAGCAGTATTGTTTTCTGAGTATAGGCTTGCGTGAAAATGTGGAATGCTGGCAAAGGTTTACACGATGTGAGCGATCACCTCGATATACATCGTGTACTGTTGGCAAATAAACACAAAGTTATACGCCTATATCAAAAATATACATGTGACCAGCCCTCTCCCACCAATTACTGGGCCCGAAGGCCCTAGCACTGCGACAAAAACTATAGAAAAGAACGCAAGTAGTAGCAAGAATTTCACATTGTCATTATGACTACATGTCGACCGCGGCACAGACTTTTGGAGATGTGTCATTTTCCCACATTAGAAGATGTTTTATTTGACTATTCATGGAAGACTTCATTGCTGACGAAGGAACGACACACAGTACATAACCGAGAACACCCTCAAAAAGGCGCGAATGACCACGTCACGTGTAATATTTGGATTGGATTAATCTTCACACACACGGCGAAACCACTCCCATCTTTGGAGCAGTATACTGAAACTGTTGAAGAAGTTGTTTCCGTCGTCAACAAACAGTCATCGATTTTGTGTGTATATAATAATAAACCTTAAAAAGAAAAAGACAAAAAACATTTGGTGTTAAAATTCAAAGTTAAAACAAAAAATATTGAGCGGCAGCTTTTAACATGTACACTGGGACTAGAATTTTCATCAAGATGTGGGAGATTCTTTCATCGAACAGGTGCCCTCAGGTGATAACAGTATTTTCATCAAACTTCGATGTTTGATGAAATACCTTTCATGGGACTGATTCCTTGAAAATAATTTAATTGAAATGGGTGGCGCCATCTATTGGAGGAAATGTAAATTAAATACCATTTTAATTTATTTTTATTAGCCGAGTGTAATTACATGCATATCAGTTTTATGTTAATTAGGAAGAATATACTAACAGCAACTTAAGTTTTAAGATTAAATATAAAAATAAATGGTACTTACGTATTATCGGGACTACCAAACTGTTTATTATGTATTTTTGCTCTCGTCATTTTCGTTTAAACTAACGAAAATATCACAACTTAACCTAACCAATCATCAAGGGCGTACAGTTGGCCTAACCGGGCATTCAGTTAACCTAACCAGGCATTCAGTTGACCTAACCGGGCATTCAGTTGACCTAACCGGGCATTTTCCGTTTTATTTTGTTTTTCGTAGCTAACCTAACCTAACCTAAAATCTTTCCTTTTTTTTCAGATCATTAGAAATTTTCAACCATGAAAATATGGAATTTGCCAAGCACGGAAAAAGAAGCGATTCCACGTTCTTGAAGAAAGGCAATCGCTTCTTTTTCCGTGCTTGGCAAATCCCATATTTTCATGGTTGAAAATTTCTGATGATCTGAAAAAAAGGAAAGATTTTAGGTTAGGTTAGGTTAGCTACGAAAAACAAAATAAAACGGAACATGCCCGGTTAGGTTAACTGTACGCCCTTGATGATTGGTTAAGTTGTGATATTTTCGTTAGTTTAAACGAAAATGACGAGAGCAAAAATACATAATAAACAGTTTGGTAGTCCCTATAATACGTAAGTACCAAATAAATTTACCTTACCTCTGTGAAGTTAGAACTAATGCCACTGAAGATTCAAATTTTGCGAGCCACTATGTTACCCACTCGACCATGAGACATTACGTTACACTGAGAGAGTTGTTGTTGTTGTTTAGCCGATCAGCCCACCCTGATCAGCCGGCGGCACGCAAGTAACCGATCACCCTCTCCGGAGTGGACCAGAGGTTCAGCGCACTACTGATGTTGTATTGTGTTCGTTGTTATGCGAGAGCGGTACAGTCTGTCATAATGTGTTCAATTGTTGTCCGCATCGGAATCGTGCTAAGTTAACTCAATCCGATCTGCTCAGGCTGATCTCTGACCTATTAATGGGTGGCGGCTTCGCACCGAGGACCGCATTCGGACTGAGTCGTGTCAGTGCTTTGTGGGTTAGGTGTGTGTGTATGTGTTTTCTGTACTGTGTGATGTCTGTGGGGCGTGGTATGGAATGGAGTATTTGGTTATAATGTCTCTCTGGTGTTACCTTAATGGTGCGAGGTGTTGGTGCATGATTGTACATGTAGTGGCAAGGGTGTTGGGGGTTAGTTGTCGTTGCTGCCATGAATTGTGTTTCCCTCATGTCTAAATGTTCCCTAACTTTCAGTATTTTTGTTTGTGTGCAGGTGTTCTATTGGTGTTGTTTGAGTGCATCCTGTAATGATACGAAGTGCGTTGTTTTATATTGTCTGTAAGGTGTTTATGTGTGTGTTGAGAAAATGGGTGCCCAGCATGGGCTAGCAGTCCATAACTGAGCGAATATATTGTTTGTATATGAGTGATGTTGTTTCGTGCTGGTGTCCAAAGTTTGTGCCTGTTAGTACCCTAAGCGTGTTAAGTCTTGACGTACATTTGTTTTTAATGTCCTGAATGTGGTTTGCAAAAGATAATGATGTGTTGTATGTGAACCCAAGTATTTCGGTCTTGTGAGTGTGTAGAATATTGGTGTTGTTTAGTGTAAGCTGTGGAGTTATCTGGTGTTCTTTTGTATTGCTTGTAAGCAAGGTGATGGTTGATTTTGTGGGAACTACTTTGAGTCTATTGTGTGTGAGCCAGTCTTGTATACTGTTTATGTATGTTTGTGGGTTATTTGTAGCGGTGTCGATGTTGTTGTGGGTGGATGTTAGAGTGATGTCATCTGCATATGATGATAAGGTAAACTTGTTATCTATGGGTGTTGGAATGTCAGGCATGTATAAGTTGAACAGTGTTGGTGAGAGAACAGAGCCTTGAGGGACCCCGTTCGGAAAAAGCTTGTTTTGGGATGACTTGCCATTAAATGTGACATGTGAGTATCTTCCTGAAAGATAGTTGCTGAGCCATCTTTTGGTGTTATTGTGCATGTTTGTGTTGAGTATTTTGTTTATGAGAGGGAAGCGTGGGATAGCATCAAATGCTTTACTAATGTCTATTGTTGCTAATAGTGTACGTTGAGCTGATCGTCTGGAGTTGACGCCATCCATGATGTGCTGCGTGAGGTTAGTGAGTAATGTCGTGGTTGAGTGGTGGGGTCTGAATCCATGTTGAGTAGGCGATAGTGGTATGTGCGGGTTGGTGATTTGTAAGATTAGTCCTTCTGTTACTTTGGAAGGTGTGCATAATAAAGTAATGGGTCTATAGGAAGCTGGTTCTGTTGGATTTTTGCTTGGTTTGAGTAGTGTAATAATTTTACTTTGTTTCCATATGTCAGGAATAATACAATGTTGGTATGAATATGTGCTGATATTTGTGAGAGCTCGTATTCCCTGTGGGCCCAAGTGTTTAAGGTGTATGTTAGATATGTTGTCTGGTCCAGTAGCCTTCGAATTCTTAATGTTTTTGATGATCTTGGTGGTCTGGTCTGTATTGAAGGGTGTAATGGTCGTGTCGAGTCTGTAGGTTTTCTTGTGTCTGGCTGTTTGTCTGTCTGTGTTTCTGGTTGTTGTCTCTGTTTAAGTGACTTATCTTTGCGTAGTGATTAACTAGAATGTTAGCTTGTTGTGTATATGTTGGAGTATTATTTTGGCTGCGACAGATAGTCGTGTGTGAGGTGTGAATGCCGCTGTTAGAGTGGGTAATGCTGTTTATAGTCTTGTATAGCCTGGATGTATCTGTGGAGTGGTTTAGTGTGTTATGAATTCCCTAAATGTTTCTATTTGTTTTTCTTTGAGTTTGTTGTTTATTTCTGTGTTGAGCTGTTGTATCTGCTGTTTTATGGTTCCTGTGTGTGGTGTTTGTGTGTTATGTTTGAGGTTGTTACGTTGCCTTATGAGGTTGGCTATTTCTTTAGTGTAATTTGGGTTGTATTTCCTAATGTTGCTCTTGGCTATGTATTTGTTTGCATTATTGATGATCTGATTAAATGTCTTGAGTGTTGTATTGATGTTTATGATGGGCAGTGCTGTGCTCGTTACTTTATAAATGTAATGCCGTTACCGTTACCGTTACTACAGTCTAAATGTAACGCCGTTATCGTTACAGTTACCATTTTTAAAAAGTAACGAGTAACGGTGCCGTTACTCGTTACCGTTACTTTTAATGAAATGTAAATATATTATATATATGCATAGGTATATTATAATTTATATATACATAAAATATTATATTATATAAACATTCGCTTGTGCGAGTGTGTTGGTTTGTATCCATTGGTTCATGCATAGGCTATGAAGTCTGTGCATTGCCTTCATTGCGTTGTTATGACTTAGAAGGCATTATATTAAAAAAAAAAAGTGAAACAAAATTACTGCAAGATTTATTACTAGGAATTGCAGCATAACAGAGGATGTAGCTTACTATTGATACTAATTTACTAATGCTAGAATATACCAGGAAAGTTTAGTTTTGCAAAACAATAATAGGAAATACTAAAGAAATGAATCAAATGAGTTATTGTGCATGGCAATGATAATTGAATTTTATTAGCTAAATATACAAACTTAAGAACTATTATTCAAAAGATCTTTATTGGCCTTTAAGAAAACAAGCTTCTCAAAAGTTGCATCTAAGAGCGAGCCTCTTTTCGGACGCAGTATATCCTTCCGTGCTGAAAACACCCGCTCAACAGCGGCACTAGATGGTATAGGAGTGTTAAGTTTAATAAACATATTTTTAAAGTTAGTGGATGGGAAGGATGCAGAGCTAACGTGCCGTGAAGGCCCAGCTGAGAGGAATGATGAAACCTCTGTTGAACTTAGGTTCCTCCCTGCTCCAGGGTTCTTCGCCTTTTTTACTTTAACAGTGCTGTCAGTGTAAGGGGAGAGAGTGGATGGGGGTAGGCTGCCAGCATGCTAACGGCCAACATGCACAGTGCACACTTCGTTCATAGTGAAGGGACAAATTTTTAACGATTAATGAATAATGAGTGAGGATCGAAAGAAACTAATTGCGAGCTACGATAAAAAAGTAACGAGTAACGACTAACGAATGTATTTCCCTAAAAAAGTAACGTCGTTACTGAAAGAGTTACTTGATTTGAAATGTAACGCCGTTACCGTTACTAAAAAAGTACCGCGTTATGTAATGGCCGTTACTTGTAACGCGTTACTGCCCAGCTCTGATGATGGGTGTTCTGTTTAATGTGGTGAATTGTTCCTCAGTCTGTATTTTGAACTGTTCCCAATCAACTTTCTTGTAATTTCTGTAAGTGTGCCTAAGGCTGTTGGGGCAGAGTGTAGAACGTGTTGTAATGATGATGGGCAGGTGGTCTGATGACAGTTGTTTTACTGTTCTCCAGTGTGTATATGTTGCTAGTGAGGGGGGAACAGAACGTTATGTCTGGGGAGGAGTTTGCGTATCATGCTTGATGTGGTATGTGTGTATGTTCTTCTGTATTGTTAAGAATGAAGAAGCTGTTTAGTTGTCTGGCTATGTTGGCGCCTCTGGTGTTGCCAACTAGTGTCTTTAGCGTTGAAGTCTCCGCCTAAGATGACATTAGTGAGAGAGGCCAGATTGTGTAACTGTGGATTGTAATTGGCTGGCACCTGAGGTGAACTATTTGGTGAGATGTAAATGTTGATTAGTGTGGTGTTGTGTTTTGCGCGTTTTAATGTTAACTGCCTGTATTTCTATCGTGTTATCTGCTTGGATTGTGTTTGTAATGTTTTGGGTAGAGTCAGTGTAGCTAATGCTTTTACGTATGTAAGTGATGAGTCCATCCCCGTTACCCCCAGTACGATCTTGACGGGTCGCCGTGAAGTCAGGGATGGTGGGTGTTTTGTGTGCGCGTTTCAGTTTTGTTTCTTGTATAAGTGCTATGTGAATGATTTGTTTGTGTACGAATTTCCTAAGCTGCATGATTTTGTTTGTGAGGCCATCTACGTTGTACTGTAATATGTTAATATTATACTTCTGTATGTGTCTCATGGTGCTATTGTGTCTATGTCTTCGTGTATGGTGACATGTGTAAGTTGTAGTGGGACCTGGATTAGTCTTAATGTCGCCGGAGAGTAAGAGTAGTCCGGGGAGCACGCAAATGCTCCCCGTAAATGAAAAAATAGCACGCTGAGAATAGGTCCGGCCTCGGGAGCCGATCGGCACTCTGACCGTGCCACGCAACAGGCCGTCGACTACCAGTCTGGCCAAACGTAGACAGCCCGCTGCACAGAGATTTGAGGAAGTTTGGCCACCAGCGCGTTGATGTTTCGGTTTGGCGTCGCCTCTTCTTCGCGTTGACGTGTCCCGCGCTGGAGGATACAGCCACTGTTAGAAGCTGAGAGAGTTTTGTATATATATTCTTTCGCATTGGTCTCAGTACGTATATTTAATATGTATATTGTTTCTGTATATATATCAGTGATATAGCACTCGAGCCCGGTCTCGAGACCTTTTTTCTGGTCTCGGTTTCGGTTTCGGGTGCTTAGGTCTCGGTCTCAGTCTCGGTCTCGGCCATAGTGGTTTCGGGTACATCACTGCTGAGTATATTGATGTTCCTCAAGTACAACGAACACTTATCTTGTTTTAAGGTAGGTAGGTAACTGCTGAAAAATATCACAAACTATAAATTTGTGAAAAAATTATGAATGAATTTTGCGATTGTTACTTGATAATATCTTTAGAATCTTTATTCCTGAATGTCAAATACAGAGCTTAAGAATTAGGCATTACACAATATTCCATCATGCAAAAATTGCATATGACCTTGGTCTCGACTACATCACACACACACACATATATATATATATATATATATATATATATATATATATATATATATATATATTCTTTTGTTTTCTTAAAGCTGCCGCCTTTTTGTTTTTTACTTTGAATTTTTTACTCCAAATTTTTTTTTGTTATTCTTGTCCTGTTATTTTTAAGGGTCATAATTATGCACTCCAAAAAGACTTACCTTTTTGCAGGACGCATTTTTCAGACGTCTATGTTTTTTCAGGCAGCGCCTTTTTGTTTTAAACACAAATTTTGCACAAAATTGGCGCTCATCCTACCTTTTGAACAAAAGTTTTTAAGCCAGTGAGAACTTAACATCTACTTTAAGTTCACGAACCACTTACATTTTGAGTGCAGCTTCACAAATTTGGTCTCACTGTTTTTCGATGTAAAGCTAAAAAATTTTATGCCTGTGGTAATTTTGTAAATTTATGGACTGACTTGCTTTTCCTTAATTTCGCAAAAAAGTATAAAATTTTGTACAAGCGTTTTCTGATTGGATGCACAAAATTACTTATTAATTGTTTTTTACACCAAGCAACACAAATTCTAAAATAGCTCCGTTGAGTGGAGCTCAGAACTTAACGAATAAACTCCCTCAGCCTCTCACGTAGACGGACAGCTTACTCGCTGAATAAAATTTTGGCCAATAAACTTTTCTCTAAATTTTTTTGTATTGAACAAATTTGTTCCAGGGTTACATGAAATTATTCGCAACGACATCCTCTATCTTTTGGTGTAAAGTGCGTGTGGTGTAGTTTCTTCTGAAACGTGCTAGTTCAGATAAATAAAGATTTGTCCACGCACAGTAGTACGTATATATATATATATATATATATATATATATATTGCAATAAAATCACAGAACACGTGATCTTTTTAATAAGCAAACAACCACAGGGAAAAGGAAAAAGAAACACGAAATCCGAGCGCTTTCGTGATATATTCACATCTTCTTGTCCCTGAAGATGTGAATATATCACGAAAGCGCTCGGATTTCGTGTTTCTTTTTCCTTTTCCCTGTGGTTGTTTGCTTATATATATATATATATAGGTGATTGTGCTTACACCTACGTAAATAGTGAGTATTTTGTCAATCCATCGTTCTTCTCTATAAGTGATTAAAGTCTTTGAGACATTGACTCGATGCATCTCTGTGTGATGTAGTGTGTCCTTCGAAGAGATTCTCATGCTTTGAAAATATGCTTTATTAATGACTCTCGTGTCCGTTCTTCTTGTGGGTTCCAACAGTTTACGATATTGCCCCATATTTTTTCTGTCGGGCTCATAACCATAACCTTTGCTTTGCCAATTTAACAGTTCGATGTCTCTGTGCTCCTCAAACCATCGTTGCACCATTCTTCGTGTATGTATGGGACTGTTGTCCTGCATAAATATTATCCTTTCAGGATATGGAAACGCATATGCTCTTACCGAACGCAAGAAGACTTCAATAATTTTAATATACTGCTCCGAATTCAAGCGGCCGAAGATGGGAATGATTTCGCCGTGTGTGTGTGCGGGTGAAGATTAATCCAGCCCCAAATATTACACGTTACGTGGAAACTTCGCGCATCTTCGAAGATGTTCTCTCTTGAGTATTGTGTATCGTTCCTTTGCCAGCAATGAAGTATTCCATGGATAATCGAAGAAAAATTTCTTCATCTGTGCATCCAAAAGTCCATGTTGCTTTCGGCATATTCTATCGCAAAAGCTAACTTAATTTCACGATGTCTCTCCGTAAGCTTCTCTTTTACATTTGGAACTCTTTGATGGATTTGAGATTTGTGGTGGTGTTCCCTCACCGTTCGGTCTGATATTCGGAGTTGTAGTTCATAATTAATAGACGAAGCTTCGGCAAATGGATTTCCTGTAACAGCCGCAACAATATGTCTTGTCTTTGATTTGCATTTTTCTGTATTCCTTTGCCAGATTCCCACAGGCCAATGATTCTTCCAGGAAAGGCAACTTTTCCACATTTGTCTTCCATTTTACGTGATAGCTGACAAACAACAAACGCTCTAAAAAATGAAAAAAACTTCACTTTTCTAAGTGAAAGTCAAAATATGATAAAAACCCACTCTAATAGACAAAGTTTATTGCCACAACAGTTTCGATGCCCACTGGCATCCTCTTCGGGTGGATATCCACCCGAAGAGGATGCCAGTGGGCATCGAAACTGTTGTGGAAATAAACTCTGTCTATTAGAGTGGGTTTTTATTATCAAACGCTCTAAACTTATAAAATCGCTTGGTAAACTACTCCAAAGTGTTGCCCTTTCTTAGGTATAAGGAAGTTATGTTAACTACAACATTGTTAATCATTTTATGATTTCGCTGTATAATTTTATACTTCACTCTCACTGTTTTACAAAGGAATACAAAAGAATACAAAGGACACCAAACAGCAACAGACCGGCTGGTCCTTACGAGGCTCTGTTTAAGAAGGAAGGTTAAAAGAAGTAAGAAAACTTAAAGACAAGTTAAAGTTTTAAAGCAAAGCGGAGAAAAGAGGTTGAGAGGTAGGAAAGTAATTTAAAGATAAAGTGAAAAATTTAAAATACAGAGGAGGGAATCCAGATGAAAATTATTATTTCTACGCACTAACAAATGCTTCCAACACGGAGTTTAAGACGAGAAAGGCATCTAGTTTCTTTTTAAGGGATTCGATCGAATTACTTTGAACTACGCTGGCTGGCAATCCATTCCACAAATTAACTATACGATTCAGGAAAAAATGTTTAGTTTCATTAGAATTAAAATGTTTACTCCCTAATTTCAGACCATTACCGCGAGTTCTATCTCCATTCTTGAAGGTGAAATATTTTTGGTGTTCACATTATCAAAACCTTTAATCATTTTAAAAACCTCGATTAAATCTCCTCGATTACATTTCTGAAATTTTAATATCAAATAGATAAACTATTGACTACATAAACACACACGCACACACACACACACACACGTACGTTCCCAAATTAAAGGCCCGACAAGGGACCTCCTCAACTCTGAAGGAAAATAGCTTGGTTGTCAGGGGGCCAAGACTTTTCAACCAGCTTCCAAAGGACCTCAGAAACGTAACGGGGGTCAAAGTTGAAGTCTTCAAGAGAAGACTGAATGCCTGGCTCAGAACGGTACCAGATGAGCCGGGCGTGCCTGGCTATGTGCGGTGGAGAGCGCAAGAAAGCAACTCGCTCCTCCACCAAGCCAGACCTAGAGGCGGGGCCACCAGCTTGACCTCCGTGTGAAGAGAGACTAACGCACGAAACAACATAAGGTTCATAAGGTAAGGTGTATATATATATATATATATATATATATATATATATAGAGAGAGAGAGAGAGAGAGAGAGAGAGAGAGAGAGAGAGAAAAAAAATATATATTCGAATGTTCATATGGATATAAATTTGTACACACACACACACATAGCGCCTCGGTAGTGTAATGTTATCGTCGCTGGCTACGCATCCACTGGCCCTGTGTTCAAATCCCGGTTCGGCCGGTGTATCAACTTCTGTTGGACTAAACTTACTACATACTTTTATCCACTCTGGAAGGCACCGGAAAGCCACCTCAGTTGTTTCTTCTCACGTATTTAACAAACCTGCTCAAAAGCAAATTGCTGTTTATGGATTTACGCACAGTTCAGATACAGTGAAGTTTTCATATATACAGGGCGTCCCAAAAAAATGTATACACACTTTAAATAATTATAAAGGCAGTGTTTATTAAAATACATTTCATTTTCAAAATGTAATAGAATCTACAGACATTATTTAATTGTTTTGTCAACGCCTGTTTTCAAACTGACGTCCGTTCTGGTCCAGGCACTGCTGATAACGCGAAGCAATGGAATCGCAAACATCACGAAACATTTCGTTTGGTATTTGTGTGCATTCTCGTTCAATGGCTGCTCTCAATTCAGCGACTGTTGCAGGTTTTATAGCGTAGACTTTGTCTTTTAAGTATCCCCATAAAAAAAGTCTAGTGGTGTGAGGCTGGTGAACGCGGAGGGTATTCTACGAAACCCCTTCGTCCAATCCACATCCACATCGTGCCAAGTACCACTCGCAATACTCCACTCTTCGGTCCGGATCATCTTCATTAATAGCATGGACTAATCTTGGAATGTAACTTTTCCATTGACAGCGCTTCAAAATGCGTTGGACAGACGATTCTGAAATTCCTACCTCACGACTCGCTTGCCGCACAGATTTTCTTGGACTTTGGTGATACGTTTCCAGTACTCTTTCTTGCTTTGTGGGGCTTGTCGATGTCCGTGGTCTTCCGGAACGCTTCTTGTGGACATTCTGAACAGTTCCATCGGCTTCAAACTTATCTCTAATTCGAGTGATGGTAAGTCGCGTTGGTGGATCTGTTTGAAACTCCCTCCTAAACTGTCTTTGCACTTCAACTGCGTTTTCACACTTCCAGTAGCATTTTAGAATGAATTTCCTTTGTTCAAAGCTTAGTCTGACTGCCATTATTAATTCTAATGGGTTTAACTTGGAAAGAAAGAAACATCAATTGAGCTATCAGCTGTTAAAGTGTGTATACATTTTTTTGGGACGCCCTGTATGTATATATATATATATATATATATATATATATATATATATGTGTGTGTGTGTGTATGTTTGTTTTCTTTACTTCATAAAATAAATATTACAAGAAACCTACCATTTATTGATAAATCTCTATGAGCGCTCCATTTTTCAATATTAAACATACACTCATAAAACATATACCATTTGAAAGCTCACATTTTTCTGAGTCTAAAAATGTAGTAATCCAAAAGTATCAATAGCAAATAAAAAGTAACTAGGTTTAATTGTTTGACGCGTGACGTAATTAATTACATTATAAAGGTTGGCTAAGTTATAAATCTTCAGTCTGTGTTGTAAGATGGTATTTTTGGTAATTGTTACGCTAACCTAACCTGACATGAATATGTTATTACATTATCATTTGTATAATTTAGGTCTCGGGGGTACGGGGGCGGAGCCCCCGTAAAGATCACGCATCACAAATTCATCGGTATAGGGTTTTATATTTAAGCCTAGTTACTTTTTATTTGCTATTGATACTTTTGGATTACTACATTTTTAGACTCAGAAAAATGTGAGCTTTCAAATGGTATATGTTTTATGAGTGTATGTTTAATATTGAAATATGGAGCGCTCCTAGAGATTATCCCATTTATTTATTTATTATTTTGCATATAATATGTAAAAATGAAGGGTGGGGCTTAGCGTAAAAATGAGTAAATATGCAGCAAATAGCCCCACCTCGAGTTTTGGTACGAAAGTTAGTTATTACGGTGTGTTCTCATGTGCTTTCCTCAGAAATGCCACTCATTTGGCCCGTGTTTAATTGAAAATACGAAAAATATCGGATTTTTTTTTCGTTTTATTTTCAAGTAAACACGGGGCAAATGAGTAGCATTTCTGAATAAAGCACATGAAAACACACCCTAATAACTAAATTTCGCACCCGTAAAATGTATATTATTGCTAACCTAACCGGTACTTACGTATTATCGGGACTACCAAACTGCTTATTATGTAGTTTTGCTCTCGTCATTTTCGTTTAAACTAACGAAAATATCACAACTTAACCAACCAATCATCAAGGGCGTACAGTTGACCTAACAGGGCATTCAATTAACCTAACCGGGCATTCAGTTGACCTAACCGGGCATTCAGTTCACCTAACCGGTTAGGTCAACTGAATGCCCTGTTAGGTCAACTGTACGCCCTTGATGATTGGTTCTTTAAAATTCCTAATTAGCTGTCATTGGTTCATTAAGGCGTGTCTGTAATTGGATGTTTTTGAGTGATTAACAGCCAAAAAAAAAGGGTTAAAACTTAAAAAATCAATAACTTCGTTAATTTTGAATTCAACGTGGGGGGGGGGGGTCTGGCTTTCACCAAACTTATTCTTTTGCTGTATACTACCGAATGCTAACCTAAAAAATTATGAACTCGAGGTGGGGCTATTTGCTGCATATTAACCTAAAAGGGTATTACTTTCACCAAATCATATGGCTCTAAAATCTAAATCTTCCACTAATCAGCATCCAAAACTTCACAAATGAGTTTTCGACGTAATGACGCCGACTAACTTTTCTCTGCAGACTCGCAGTAGGTTTAACATTTGGAAGACTTAGTATGCGGTCTTGTACATAATATCATCTATAACAGAGAGAACGTCTACGGCCTGACCATGTCGTTACGCTTCTTTCATTAAGATCAGCACAGTTAAGTAATATCTTCTGAATAGTAGTTGGATGGGTGATTGTTCTTTGCGTCCAGATGATGTAGCGACCCACGTTAAGCTGTAGGTTTTCACTATCATATGACTCTGGCTGTTTGCTCTTAGTACGGAGGCTGAATTATGCAATTCAGGACAACAGGTACAGAGAAATGGAACAGAGATTCTACGTCTTTCACTTCGTGTCCAGTTCCATAACACTGGGGAACAAATTTCAACTTTTTGTCTATTGAATTAGATTTGACAGTTAGTTCTAGGTAATTTGGGTGCGCTGAGCACGAATATTTACTCGGTTTTGCTCTATCAGGTCCTGATTTTGCTCAACACCCCTCCTCTTTCGTCGTATTCATAAAAAGGTTTTTTTCTCAATACTCGCTGTCTTTTTGCAGTTACACATTATGCAACTAGGTTTTTATCTAGGTATTTGTACCTATTGTTATAGTATTGTTGTATTATGTATATTTTTATATGTAACACCCTAAAAATATTTTTAATTTTGTCATTTTTAACCCATTTTAATATTAGTAAATTAAGCTAAAAATATCATAGAATTCTAAAATTTTCTCGAGCGTTCCTGTTCTCTGTAGAGTATTCTAGAGGGACAACTAAAATATATAAAAGCGACTCGTTTCCAGAGTTAATCAGTCAATTCAATCAGTCAGTCAGTCAGTCAGTCAGTTGAGTTAGTTAATTAAGTTTGGGCATTAACATAATTTTGAATTGGCATATGATTTAGTGAGTAATTTTGTCATCGTGATTTAATATAGTTGATTTAATTAGACGTAATTTATATTGTACCTACTCATCCGTGTTTCTAGTTTAATTTCATAGATTGTAAGTACCTATTTCATAATAAGTACCTATTTAAACTAATTTTTGTGTTTATATTTCAGATTTTCTTAAATTTATATGAATTAAGGGCTTTAAATACCTTTACAAATTGGCAGAACAATCAAGCAATATGTCATCAAGCACTAGAAAGTTCAAATGCAAAAACAACCCTGATTCCTTCTGTTATATATGTGGAAATTTTACACTTCCACATCAACGAGCAAATATAACTGACTTCGTAAAAAGAGCTTACTTAGCTTATTTTGGCATAAAACTGGGGGACCAAGATAAATCGTGGGCTCCACATAAAGCCTGCACTATATGCATTGAAAGACTGCGACATTGGAAGAAGGGTTCGGATTCAAAAATACCTTTTGTAGTTCCGATGGTAAGTTTATGATTTCATAAAACTACGTAATTTAATCACTAGTATACTGTAACTTACCTAAATGTAATTGTAACTTAGGTACATAAACAAAAATTTACAGAAAATGTTTATAAGAATCTCAAATATTGCATAAGGTTGAAACACATAGAAATGTTAAATGTGTTTGGGTGATAACTTTTGATAAAATTCATAAAAACAAGTCTCTCGTCGCTTTTGTTAACGCTTTACAATTTTTTTTCCATATCAGGTGTGGCGAGAGCCTACTAACCACGAGACCGATTGCTACCTTTGCTTTGTCAAGACTTCGGGCTTCACTAAGAAAAATAAACATTGTATCGAGTACCCAAATTTCGACACCGCGATACGACCTGTGCTACATTCAAATGAGATCCCCATTCCAAAATTTAAGGGTCTGCCAACTCAAGAATTAGTTGAAGATGTTCCTGAAAATATTGTTATGCACTTTGAGGAGTCAGACACCGATTTTGACCCAAGCGTATTTGAAAGTCAAACACATACATTTCATTTTACAGAAAAAGAGAAGAAGAACTTGTTAAATATTTTAGAACAGAGGATAGTTTAGTATATTGCTGCGACATAGTTGGTTTGTTAAAGAAGATGGGGGTTGAGTCTTACGATGCAAATGATTGGCGCTTGTTTTTAGACAGTTCGAAAAGAAGTCTTAAGTGTGTGTTGTTGCATAATGGCAATCTATACGGCTCGATACCGATTGGGCACTCAACAAAATTAAAAGAAAAGTATGAACATATAGAAAAGGTTTTAAATCTTATCAAATATAGGGAGCACGAGTGGATCATATGTGTTGACTTAAAAATGGTTAATTTTCTGCTAGGACAACAAGGAGGGTATACTAAATATCCCTGCTTCCTTTGCTTATGGGACAGCAGAGCCAAGGAAGAACATTATTTCAAACAAATCTGGCCAGCACGAACATCACTTACTGTCGGAGAAAAAAACGTAATTAATCCACCTTTAGTGAGCAGAGATAAAATCATATTTCCTCCTCTGCATATAAAACTAGGCCTCATTAAACAATATGTAAAAGCTTTAGATACGAACGGCGAGTGTTTCAAATACATAACTTCAAAATTTCCAAGTTTAAGTTATGAAAAAATCAAGGCGGGGAATTTTCGACGGTCCACAAATAAGAACAATGATTAAAGACAGCAATTTTCCTAATGTCATGAATGAACGCGAAAAAAATGGCTGGTTCTCATTCGTGGACTTGATAGAAAACTTTTTAGGCAATTATAGGGCAGATAACTACAAAGAAATCGTAAAAAAACTTTTAAGGGACTACAAAGAGTTAGGTTGCAATATGAGCATAAAAATGCATTTTTGAATAGCCATCTTGACCAATTTCCAAGTAATTTAGGTGATGTAAGTGACGAACAAGGGAGAGATTCCACCAAGATATAAAAATTATGGAGGAACGGTACCAAGGCCGCTGGGATTCCCACATGATGGCTGATTACTGCTGGTGCTTGAAAAGAGACCTGCCATCAACAAGCAAATACGCTAGAAAGTCTTACAAAAGAAAATTTTGCCACAGTGAAAGCTTCATATCTGTTTGTTTTTTTATTTTAAGTCATTTCTATCGTTATAATGTAATTTTACTGTAGTTTGAACTGCTTGTATTCATGAAACTTGAAACAAAAATTTAACACATGACTTAATTTTTTAGTCCTAATTTGAAAAATCTGGAAAATGGCACATAGGCTGTCGACAAGAATCAGGACCTGATAGACTAAACCGAGCTGAAATTCGTATTCAGCGCACCCAAATTACCTAGAATCAAGTGTCAGATATCATTCAATAAAATACGTGTTGCCCAGTGATAATTGGACACCTCTGCTGGCGAAAAAGTTTCAAGTATGGACGAGACATGAGACTTCTCGTTTAGTTTTGGATCATCATTTCTTGTTTATATTTTCGAGCTTTTCTTATTTAAGCAGTGAGGAGGGTCAGAAACTGGTACAGCCCTCAGGCAAGATGAATACATCCTATTGCGCCGTCTATTGTTACAGTACCAGAGGGAGTCGAATACCCGACCACAATGTCTTCACTTCGCTTATAGAGAAGCGGTGTTACCCACTTAGGTACGGGCGCTGGTAAGCTTTTCTCATAGCTGAAGACTCCTTTCGTTTGAAACCAACTTGAACGTGAAAGTCAGGAAAGGCAACTAACAGAGAAACTGAAAACTAGTGGAACTCGAACCCGTGTCGCGAGATATCAAAACAACTGCCTTAACTCATGAAGCCATCACTGACTCTAAAAAGAGACATTTCAAATTTTATAAAGCGGAGAGACTACATTAGAGCACGATCAAACACTACTAAGAGTTTACTGAGTTTGAAGTTCTGCGTGAAAAACTTCTAAGATACCCACAATTTATGCGAACTTCTACAGGCAGTGATTTCTTTGGACCTCTCTAAAAGGTTTCGTCAACTTTTTTCAAGCTCTGCTTTCCTGATCACACTAGATGATGAAAAGGCGTCATTTTAAATTCGAAATTCTTCTATCTGTAAATTGCAATTTTAGATTGGGAATCCTTTCAATACTTTTTTTGGAATCCTCCCTGCAGAATTTTTATGGATTTCAATCAACTTACCATAACATCCACTTTGCTTTCTTCTCCAGAGTGACAATTTTGAAAAACGATAATGTCAATTAAGGCGTAATGCGATTCTAAAAATCTCGCCATCTGCTTTGTATAGAAAATCCATTATTTACTCTTAATTAATAAAATTTAGATTTTGCATGTATCGACATTATTTTTTTTTTTATTGAAATTAAAAAACGCAACAGAGTTTTTTTTAAACACCTTTAGAATAATAGTTCGCCATTGTGTAGTAGCAAGAGACGTCGAACCGTCCTTTGTGCTGCACGTTTTTCGTAAGTTTCCAAATATAATATATATATATATATATATATATATATATATATATATATATATATGTACAGGGTGGGCGGAAAGTAGCTCCCTAATTTAAATTACATATAAATTATGTACAAATTGTGATTGTATTGTTATATTGTTATGGTGTGTTCTCTAAAGTGGTACAATTGTAACGGTAATCTTTTTTTCTCTAAAGTGTTCACTTTGTGTTCTCTAAAGTGGTACAATTGTAACGTTCATTTTTTTTTTCATTTCAGATTGAAGGGTAACATGGCTGAGCGTTTAACACTGCAGGAGCGTGCCCAGTTGGCGGCACGGTACGAAGTTTGGCAATCTGTCGTTCGAGTTCAAAGATGGTGGCGGGCCATTCACGGACCACGTGCCCAAGTGGACCCGAAAACAATCAAGAACTGCCACTCGAAGCTCATGACCACGGGGTCTGTGGCAGATGTTCGAAGATGTGGTCGCCCTTCGACATCCAGGGCCCAGGAGACGGTGCAGGCAGTTCAGGAAATGTTCGCACGGAGTCCACGAAAGTCAACTCGCCAGGCAGCTCGGGAAAGTGGACTCTCCCGCTACTCAGTGCGAACTGTGCTGAAGAAGGAGCTGAACTGGCGTGCGTGGAAGCCGCATTACTGCCAATCTCTCTCGGACGAGGACTGCGACATTCGCATGGAGTTCGGGGAAATCATGCTGGCTTGGCATGAAGACTGGCCCCATCTCTTCCGCAACATCCTCTGGAGCGACGAGGCGGTGTTCCACGTCGGAGGCTTTGTCAACCGCCACAATTGCCACTACTGGGCAGGAGAGGATCCCATGGTTACCGCTGAAAAACGGCAGAATCGGTTCAGTGTAACGGTGTGGTGTGGTATGACCTCAGATCAGGTTGTGGGACCGTTCCTTCTGCGCAACACCATGAATGCTGAGCGGTACCTTGCTATGTTGCGAAACGAGGTCTGGCCGGTTGTCAGCACATGGGAGAACATCGACAATCTGATATTTATGCAAGATGGCGCCCCTCCGCACTTCGCTCTTGTTGTCCGTGAGTGGCTGGATGGCCACTTCCCTGGGCGTTGGATGGGTCGTCGTGGTCCACATCAATGGCCAGCCAGGAGCCCCGACTTGACACCGTGCGACTTCTTTCTTTGGGGGTGGGTAAAGGAAGAAGTCTACCGCACCAAACCGAGGACATTGGAAGAACTGGAGGACCGAATTCGGGAAGTCATGTCCTCCATCCCGCCGGAGTTCCTGCTAAAGTCAGTGGACGCCATTCCTGGGCGGCTCCAGAAGCTGGTGGAAAGAGTTGGAGCCCACATTGAATTTTAGAGAAAACCTACCATGTATGCCTACCTTTTCATATTATTTCTTCTGAAATAAATGGATAATATACGTATTTTTTTACCAATCCAAAATAGGGAGCTACTTTCCGCCCACCCTGTATATATATAATATATATATATATATATATATATATATATATATATATATAAAATGTAAACCCACACGGAAAAGAAAAAAAGATTCCAAGGTCTTTCGTGTATTCAGAAGTACACCTCGTCAGGAAATGAAAAGAGCAAGCAAGATGCCCACAATATATACTGTACAACGGGGCGGAAACAAAAAGATTAGCACATAATTAACAAGACTTAATGAGAGGCAGAAGGAATTTAAACAGGATATTGTCAATTTTATACATTCGCGCACTGTTATTGAAATTATTTTTAAAATGGATAAATGCACATTCTAGAATATTTCTTTCAATTATATCACTATTTTTAACGACCGCTTTAGAACTATCCCACTTGATGCTATGATTACATCTGTACATGTGGTTAAACAATGCATTAGAATTATTTGCTGTTCTACACGTATATTTACACTGTTTTACCCTAATATCTAACGTTTTACCCGTTTGGCCTATATATACTGAGTTACATTTTGTACATGCGATCGAATGCACACAACCAACCACATTATCCGGGCTATTCTTTATTAAGCGTGATTTAACAGTATTATTATTATATATATATATATATATATATATATATATATATATATATATATATATATTATGAAATTCATTTAATAAGACGATACTGTTGAGTGTAGTTTTAAGTAAATTAATCTGAGGGCAAGAGGATTAATTGACTTAACAACTTGTATTGCCGGATGCAATTTCTGCTTGAGGAGAGTGTCTCGGTATTTCAAAGTGAAAATCTTCTTGACACTGATTGGACGAACGCAGGGAAATAATGGTGTCCGGCAATCTTCTTTTACTGTAGGCAATGCACTGTGCTTATTTTCAGTTGGTTGTTAAGGCCTTTCTTGCATGACTTAAAGGTTTTTTGGGAACATTCTTGCTTCTCGCTGTAAATCATCATTGAATAGAATTAGTAATGTTTTTAATAATTTTACGTGCAACTCTGAAGTTGATGCAAACCCTGTAGACATTTCGAAACCGCGATATATATATATATATATATATATATATATATATATATATATATATTAGGGTGTCACTAGGTAATAGGGGGAAAATTAAACGATGGATATTTTCCTATGACACCCCCTAAAATTGTTCCATTGGTGTAAAACATACGGAAGAGAAATTTGGTCCTGATTGGTCATCATTTAAAGGTCGCCCTCGTCACTGAAAAACAAGACCCATTTGTTGACGTCAACAAGCTGTTCAGTGTTCACAGCTTGGGCCGAACCAGATAATAAAAAACAAGGCAATTGGTGAAATAACGAAAGTAAGACACTTAAAAACGCAAAGAATACAAACAGTTTATTATATAATCAAAATAGAAGACATAATTTGGCGAATAATGGTACAAAATGGAGAAGCAACAAAAGCAAAACTTTGAGAAATAAAATACATATACAGTAGCAGAATAATTGGTGCTCATACGCTGATCAGTGATTAGTTCTTTCGCGTCCTCACTAATGCTGATTTGTTCGGAGCTGGGTGTTGCTTTCTGTGGTCAGTGACAACTTGAACGAGGAACTGGAGCTGTTCTTCTTTCACTGTCAACTTTCCGTTCAGCTCCTTCACCAGAGCCACGGCCCGTTCTGCTCTGTCGTTCACCACTGCAAGTTTGGAGACCACATCCCGAGCTTGCACGTATTCAGAGTTTGACGTCCATGAACTGGGATGGTGGAGCAGAAAGCAATCTGGCAACTGAAGTTTTGAGAAGAATCATCGGGTGTTCTTTGTGATCAGTTGCTCCAGTCCTTTGCTGTCACTGAGGAACATAGTATCAAGAACCAAAGGTCGTTTTGGCGGCATGTGAGGGGCTTCTTGATCTAACGCTGCAACCATGCTGCACTTCACTTCCATCGATATCCTCTCATCAAAGAACGCCAGACCCACTGCCTCCTCCGAATGGTACCACAGGTGCGCAGACAGCTTCTTGGTGGTACCATCAGAGATCTTCTTGTGCGGGTATCGAAGGAGCGTCCTCATCAATTCCCAATCATTCAGCGGAGCTTCGATGGACAGATGAGCTGTTGCCCACGCTTTCATGTAAACTAGAACAGAAAAGAGGCAGATATCTCGAATTCCGCGTTCCTCAGTGTTCGTCAGTTTAAACTGTCTTCGGAAGAGCCAGATCTTGATGGCATAGAGCCCCTTAGCCATCCATCTCGCCCGGTGCATAGCACCAGGGGCGCGGAAGTTTAGTCCCTTGTATGGAACTCCTCCAAGAAAGATGACGGAAAGATCGAGGAATTCCTGATAGTCATCACGAACTTGAAGTGCTTGTGATTTTGCAAACTCAATGAGCTCCGTTCTATGCTTAAAAATAGCTGCTGTGGTGAACGCATCTGTGTCCGCAGTTTGGAACTGTTGCTGGTCAATGCGGGTCCAATAATCATGGAAGCGCTTGAAAAGCAGAATTTCTGGACCGGTAGATACTGAATCTAGCGATGCTGCGAATGCCGCCTGTAGCACCAACTCCAGTACATGGTGTCTGCACGCGCAGTGTAACAGGTCACGTCCAACTTTTTCTTCCAGAAGAACACAAGTTCCTCCACGGTGGCCTGTGTTTGTCGCGGTTGTGTCGAAACACATAGATTTGACATGATCGGTCACTCCCCACTCATTCAGGCAATCTATGATGGCATTTGTTTGTGCCAGCGCGGTTCCTGACAGAAGTTTTGGCACCCGAGGAGCTGCTCTGTCCCGGAGCCAGATACAAGAATAGGTAAGCGGTCAACATATTCTCGTGACGTCAGATCTTGCATGAGTTTTCCGTCCCAGTGAACAGTCAACGGACTATTGCCTTGGAACTCGCTCTTCAGTTGCCGAGCCTTAAGGGTACGGAATTTTTCACGCTGACGATGAATGGATCCACGATTGATGTTGTAGTCGCTAGCATCATGCCCTAAGCTGGAAGCTGCCTCAAACAGCAGATATGTGGCCTTTCTTGACGAGAGTTGCGTGCGATCAAGCGCTGCCGCCAATTCCGATGTCATGATGTTCTTCGTTGCTCTTTGTTTAGACGCTAACGAACCACCACATGCTCCTTTTTCTTCGCTATCATCTGAGCTGGAGGATGAGGACTCCAAAACCGCTTCGTTGGATACTGCCTCCATTTCAGCTGCTGATCGCTTTCTTCGTTTCTCCTCTTCCTCCCGACGTCGAGTACAATCTTTGACTTGGCGCTGATGGGTCATGTCCAAACCTGCCATTGAACCTGGACGTCCTTTCTGGCGCTGCTGCTGAAGGAACTCCCAATCCTCTGGGTACTTGACCAATTTCTCACAATCAGCGTGGGCGATGTCAAAGAGACGATCGAGGCGTTCAATGAATTCTTTTTCTTTCGTCTTGTGTGAATCGCTCGTCCTTGAGGCGTGTTTTTTGAGTCCTTTCCACTCCTCGAAGACTTTATCCAGTTTGCTGACGCAGTGTGTCTCGAGTCTGGTTGGAATGTGAGCTTTCTCCCAGAAGGACATCACTGCTCGAAGTGACTTCCTCAACGCGTCACGTATTGTCATTTTCTTTTCATGGTGAAGGTAAAGGAAGTAACCGAATGCTTGCCTGTAGGAAGGAAGCTTGCATCCTTTCACCTCATCAACCGCTGCCCCTAATAGGTATATACACTTCCGGGTTTCCATCACCAGAAATCACGTAGCTGAAATGAGAAACGGTGAATCGTTAAGTATTGTTCACTTTATTTCTCAGATATTCAGACACACACAGATACACACACACATATATAGAGATATATAGATATCTAATGAACGATTATGGAGACGCCGCGCAAGCATTAAACTTTGGAAGGCGGGGGCGACCTTTTATAGTTATTCAAATAAAAAGATTTTTCAGTCACCATGTTTTTTTTACCAATGGAATAGATTCGCGGGGTGTCAGCATGAAAATTTCAAACTTTGCATTTAAGTGACACCCTAATATATATATATGAGCAGGGAGTACCTGGCTATGTGAAGTGGAAACCTTAGATGTTGCGAAGGAGGTTAAACAAACCCAATAATTATTATTATCACCAAACCAACAAGCCTGACTTCTGTGAAATGATGAATCATCGCAAGGAACATCTGAAAGGCTGAAAGCTATAATGGTCCTATAACGATGTTGGATTTGTACACATTTCGAAGATCGATACTCTTATTACCCTAACTTAATCTACCTAAACTAACGCCTTAGCGCGACCTAACTGAGCCTAACTCAACCTGTCCTCATATACCCTCTGTTAAAGGTCTGGATCGGCTACTAAAAGTCTGCGAAGAGTATTCGCAGAAACATGATATTGTTTTTAATGTTACAAAAACTAAGGTTATGCAATTTCATCCTAAAAGCTATAATCAGCCAGCTGACATTAGGTTTAAAATGAAAGGTGAAGTAATTGAGGAAGTATAAGAGTTTAAGTATTTGGGTCAAACTATTACCAGCTCCTTGAGTGATGACTCGGATATAAGAAAACAATCTCGAAGCCTGGGTGCTAAAGCGAATATGACCGTAAGGAACTTTCGATTCTGTACAAGTGAAGCTAAAGACACTCTCTTTCGTACTTTCTGCAATAATATATACGGACAACAACTCTGGGTGAATTATAAAAAAGGTTCTGGCAGAACCCTAAATTTGCTGTACAACAGGTCTTTTAGACTCTTACATAAATTACCCCTGAAATGCTCAGCTTCGCAAATGTTTGCTACCCGCAATGTCCCGAGCTTCCCGGAGGTAACAAGACGTGCTGAATACAGTCTAATGCAAAGAATTAAAAAATCAACCAACCCGATCATCCAAGCTATCCATGAGTCCTGCCATTTATCCTCTAAGCTATGGACTTCTTGGTACGAAAACGTCTGTCTGTAGCTCCACTTAACTTCGACATTACAGTATTATTTCTAATCAATTGTATATATTTCTATCCTTAGTATATGAACTGTCATTGTATTAATAATATTTGTCATATAGACTATAGTCTGCCAATAAACCTTTTCATTTTTCATTTTCATTTTCATTTTCATAACTAACCTAACCTAAATTAACCAGCAGGACGTTGTTGAGAAAGTTTCTGGTCGACGATTTGTCGCACGGTCGACAGCGTTGTACTGAAGAATAAAATTGCTAAATTGGTTTATAGTTTGTGTCCCTTAAGTTAAAATTAATTATATTTTCACTCTCAATTCCAGAGTTAACTCGTTTATCAAATTCAAACACAAAATACCTCTCTCCCTTTAGGCGTCGGTGGTTTATAGGTATTCATGTGACGATTGTACATCATCTTATATTGGTTGTATAATTTCGGAAAAAAAGATCGTCCAGAAACATACAATTTTTAAAAAGCATAAAAAATACTAACTGGTAATATGTGGAGTTTTTTTTAATAGAGTATTCTTTTTGGTGACTAACAAAATTTCAAGAACAACCTCCACTCATTATGAATTAATAAATTATTATGCTTTCCAGAATTTATTTTTACGGAAACTTTTTTCCAAAACTATACAGTACATATTAATTTGAATAGAAACTGAGTACTCGTACTAACAATAGGTTCACTAACCCTTCGTACTCCAGCATTCGCACCTATTCTTGTCAACTTCATAGTCCTTTTAATTAATATAAGTTTATGATTTTCGAACCCGCTGGTGTAGTATTGTAGTAAAGCGCCTAGAACGCCGGGTTGTTAATCAGAAGGTACTGGATTCGAGTCCTCTCAGCTCGGATCCCAGATTTTAGCCATTAAGATGCTTCTTCTGTCTTCCTTGGTCAGGTAGTGGTTCGGGTTCCACGTAAAGCTGTAGGTCTCTTCCGTCATATGACTTTAGACAGAGAAGGACCGTGGGTCTTTGGCGCCCTGGGAAACTTGTCCGACTTGACGCCCTCATGAGAGACCTAAAAAAAAAAACACAAATAGACAATAGTTGTTCATTTATTTCAAAACAATTCTCCTGGCTTTCAATATATATATATATATATATATATTATATATATATATATATATATATTACACAGTATATATATATATATATATATATACAGTATATAATATATATATATATATATATATATATATATATATATATTATATATATATATATGTTTGAATAATTGAAGTTAAATAATTAAATAAATGAGAAATTTATTCATTGACTATAAAATGTTTTTAAAAAATCATCATATGGAGTATCAAATTTATGGATTGCGTAATCCATTTTCGGCGCCCCCTACGAGCCAGCGCCCGGGGAATGGTTCCTCCCCACGCACCCCCTCGGGCCGCTACTGACCTTAGATGTTACGAGGGAAGTTAAACATCCACAAACACTATTATGGTTTTCAGAAGGGGAGAGAAACAGGATTTATCCTTTATCCTCATCTTTCAAAGGAAGACAGATCTTAACGAATATTCTACTTTTCATAATACCAGTGTTCTTAAACAACAAACTAAATGTTCTTCATATGTCCTTCATTCGCCACGTACGTTGTGCATACTTTTAACCAACCAACCACGTTTAATCAGTGTTGGTTTTTAGTTTTACTTGGTTTATGGTAATGTGTTTTAACAGTTTTAATGGTCCCAACTCGTCATTATTTACCTTTCACTCAGAACAAAGCCTACCGAGATCTAGTCAGACCTGCCTTGTACATAATTTCACACTCTTTTGTGAAGTCGAGGAAAATCCAATCCAGTCCATAAATTTACAGAAATACCACAGCCATCAAAATTTTTAGCTTCACATTCAAAGCCAGTAAGACCGAATTTGCGAAGCTGCACTAAAATTCTAGGTGGCTCGTGAACTTAAAGTAAATAATAAAGCATCACTGGCTTAAAAATTTTGTTGAAAAATTTTCGTATGAAATTAATTACGTTATAATGCGAGCTTGAAGAAAGCTTGGTCAGAATATTAATATTTTAAAGGTGTTTTCTTCTTTTTCTTTCTGTATCTAATTTTATTTTATTTTCACGTAGAATTTTTTTTATATATTTTCCTCCTTTAGTGTTTTTTCATTTTAAATTGTTTAAATGTTTTAAATGTTTTAATTGTTTCTTTATGTCTTTTTGACAACTGCAGGACTTGCAATTGAATATGTTGAAAATATATATATATATATACCAACTCAGCATGGTCGCCTGAGAAACTTATATGTTAGACACAGACCGTGCATGGAACAAGGAACTCTTCTGGGAAATTACATCGACTACAACTCGAATAAGTAATGAAAAATGACAAATACTATAGTTTTTTATTTTTCATGATGGAAAGCCCAATGTGGGCACCGGGTTGATCGCAAAGAGGTCCCAAAATATAACTTCCCTCACCAGCTATCTGCAGATAGCTGGTGAGGGGAGAACACGCAGTATAAATAACGTAAAGAACGACGCTTGTATAGGAGATATTCCGCGCAAGACGAGAGAGAGAGAACGAAACAAATGAAAAAATGAGGTAACCACCCGGGAATCGAACCCGGGATCTTCCGATTGCCGGTCAGATGCGATACCATTACACCATGGGCATCACTCTTCCAAATGCCGTAATTCTTCTACATACTCGCAGAAACCAATGCGTGTTCTTTGCAGTTGAATGTATATAATGTTACGGCATGCGGGAGGTGCCCCCTTGGGGCATTGGTTTCTGCGAGTATGTAGAAGAATTACGGCATTTGGAAGAGTGAGGCCCATGGTGTAATGGTATCGCATCTGACCGGCAATCGGAAGATCCCGGGTTCGATTCCCGGGTGGTTACCTCATTTTTTCATTTGTTTCGTTCTCTCTCTCTCGTCTTGCGCGGAATATCTCCTATACAAGCGTCGTTCTTTACGTTATTTATACTGCGTGTTCTTTGCAGTTGAATGTATATAATGTTACGGCATGCGGGAAGTGCCCCTTGGGGCATTGGTTTCTGCGAGTATGTAGAAGAATTACGGCATTTGGAAGAGTGAGGCCCATGGTGTAATGGTATCGCATTTGACCGGCAATCGGAAGATCCCGGGTTCGATTCCCGGGTGGTTACCTCATTTTTTCATTTGTTTCGTTCTCTCTCTCTCTCGTCTTGCGCGGAATATCTCCTATACAAGCGTCGTTCTTTACGTTATTTATACTGCGTGTTCTTTGCAGTTGAATGTATATAATGTTACGGCATGCGGGAGGTGTCCCCTTGGGGCATTGGTTTCTGCGAGTATGTAGAAGAATTACGGCATTTGGAAGAGTGAGGCCCATGGTGTAATGGTATCGCATCTGACCGGCAATCGGAAGATCCCGGGTTCGATTCCCGGGTGGTTACCTCATTTTTTTCATTTGTTTCGTTCTCTCTCTCTCGTCTTGCGCGGAATATCTCCTATACAAGCGTCGTTCTTTACGTTATATATATATATATATATAATATATATATATATATATATTACGGTAGCACACCTACAGTACATCAACTATATATCAATAGTCGATCGACCAAATGTAATAGCTGAGTATACACTATAATCTTACTAATATTTGTGACGGTCGAACTGCCTGCGAACTTTGTTACTTATGGCCGGCCAAGCCACTGGCCAGATTTGGATGAGACTTGGGGGATAGGGGTAACTGAAGCCGCTGGAGGCCGTTTTTGTCGTTTCCCGGCTTAGGAGGCCAAATTTGGACTTGCTTATGAAGCAAAAATTGTAGGAAATGGTCGATTTAGAACACGGAAACGGTTCCTCAAGAGAAAAAATTATTAGGTAAAAGTTGCTTAAAATTAATCGAAAGCTACGGTAAAATTATTGAATGCCCAGTTAGGTTAATTGAATGCCTGGTTAGGTCAAATGTACGCCCTTGACGATTGGTTATGTTAAGTCCTGATGTTTTCATTAAAACTAACGAAAATATCACGACTTAACCTAACCAATCGTGAAGAGCGTACAGTTGACTTAGTCGGGCACTCAGTTGACAACCGGGCATTCATTTACCTAACCAATTGGTTAATTTTTACAATCACGTCTCATTTTAAAGTTGCTTAAAATAAATCGAAACCTACGGGATAATTACTGAATGCCCGGTTAATTGAATAGTACGGCTGGATATTTTTTGCTACCCGCACGAAGGGCGGGTTCTCTGCTAGTACATTATAACAGCAAGTCTACTCTTTCTACGTACATTAAAGCTAAGCGCAGAAACTCTGAATATAATGTCCTCTTACTATAGAGTATACAAAGAGTATACTCAGCAGACCAGACCAAATACATTTCATGTTGAAAATAATGCAAAATATTTTATTTAAACATTAAATGAATAATTTTTTTTATTATTATTTTCTAACTTTAGAACACCCTGTATACACCCGGTCAACAACAAACTGTTTCGTGTACTAGCAAAGAAATATACTCTTCAAATATTTTATATTCATATACGGTTCTTTTGCTATTCACACTTGTAAAGTGGACACGGGGAATAGTTTTCAGTCATAAGAAAGTTAAAATAACTTTCTTTCGTTCGTGGTGTGGGCTGTTTTTAATTTGTTACAAAACTTTGAAACCATTACCAAGTAAAAATTGTTAGGGAATTTTGGTTCGTTGTGTAGTAATAATCTGAACAAATTTCATAACAATCCTAAAAAAAAAATAAAAGGGGAGAATTTCCCCATGTTTATATGTGAGATGGGCAAAAGTGTCAAACTTTAGTGCCAAGACCGATAATATAATTAAGGTATGGACTTGCTGTATACCAGTGTAGAGAAACGATAAGTGTTATAAGTTATCCCAGTTTCCAAACGAAACGAGAGAGAGAGAGGCAGACAGAGAGAGAGAGAGAGAGAGAGAGAGATTATGGGGCTGAAGTGAAAAGCGAGCCTTATATTGGCATATTTAGAATTAAGGGACAGCGCTTTTAAACCAGTGCATGGTTTGTGTACAAATGGCGGTACTTAAATATTTTTAAAATGGGGCTCAAAGATGAAAAGAAAAAATTTCAACTCTCAGCGTGAGAACGAAGTTGAACGAAGTAAAATGATACGTCTTTTATCATTTGTTAAGAATCTGCTGAAGGAGGAAGTGGACGGGTCACGTGTAACTTTTATTTCATTTAGGTAAGTCTTACTTAAGTGGTATTAAGGGAGGGCAAGGCATTCAAGTGGTACTTCTCAAGAAAAAGTTAAATGCCTCTTTACAGTTTTACCCTTTTGTCCTATATAAACTGGATTGCGAACATTACAGCTTCTGTCGAAGAGAGAGAGAGAGAGAGAGAGAGAGAGAGAGAGAGAGAGAGAGAGAGAGTTTGACAAAAGTAAATAGACACTTACGGTTTTTTCATAGGTTCTGATTTAATAATAAAATTCGGATCACCTGAAGATCAGGGCTCCCAGCCTTCTTTAGTTAGCCTTATAAGGCTAACTAACGAAAATATCACGACTTAACGACTTAACCTTAATCGTCAAGGGCGTACAGTTGATCTAACGATTGGTTAGGTTTAGTCGTGATATTTTCGTTAGTTAGCCTTATAAGGCTAACTAGCGAAGGCTGGGGGCCCTGATCTTCGGGTGATCCTAAAAGTCAATAAATAATAACATATTTACCTAAAAATAATATAAAGGGTGATCCAGAGAAATGGGACCCAAAAGAAACCCCTGTAACTCTTAAAGTATAAGTCCTTTTATAAAATCATACGCATCATTCGAAAGAGGATAGTTACAAGTTTGTACAGGATTGTATAGGTTTTGACAATACAAGACAAGATAAGATACAAAACAAAATAAAAGTGTTAGTTAAAACTAACCTTTCAAGATGACTGCATGGACTGTGGAACAGCTGCGTTTCATAACTGAGCAATATTATGAGCATGGAAGAAGTGTAGTTTCAGCTCAAAGATCTTTCAAGACAAATTTTCAGATGTCAAAATCACCTTCTAAGAAAGTAATCCGTCGGTGTGTCAGAAATTTTTCCCTAACTGGCAGCATTGGAAAAAGAAAACCAACTGGAAGAGTGCGCACAGCAAGGATAGACGAGATCATTAACAGAACTCATGAAATTGTACAGGATAATCCTAACAAAGCATCAGACGTGCTTCTCAGCTGTTAGGAGTTGGATATGGAACAACACACCGTATATTCAAGCAAAATTTAATGCTCTTTCCTTATAAAATTCAAACAGTGCAACAACTAAACGATGGAGATTTCGCACGAAGACGACAATTCTGTCAATGGATCCAACAGAAGGTAAATGACACCACCAATTTTCTAGCAACTTTGATTTTGTCAGACGAAGCCCATTTTCACTTGAATGGAACTGTAAACAAACAAAATTGTCGTTTCTGGGCAACAGAAAATCCATTGAATATTACCGAAGTCCCGTTACATAGTCAGCGTGTAACTGTTTGGTGTGGTCTTACTGCATCTCAGATCATAGGGCCGTACTTTTTCGAGGATTCCACCGGAAACACGGTCACTGTAAATGGTGATCGCTACGAAAAAATGTTGACCGATTTCCTTATTCCTAAATTAAGAGATCTTTGTCTAGAAAACCACTGGTTCCAACAAGACGGAGCTACCTGCCATACCACGAGGAACTGCATGGCAGTTTTGCGTCAAACTTTTCCAGGCGAGTTAATCTCAAGATTTGGAGACGTTGAATGGCCCGCAAGGTCTCCCAATTTTTCTCCCTTAGATTATTATCTCTGGGGATATTTAAAGAGTAGGGTCTACAGAAATAACCCAACGACCTTGCAAAAATTGAAGGCCGCCATCACAAATGAGATACAGGCCATACCACCGCATACTCTTGCAAAAGTGATGCAGAACTTACAAGCGAGAACACTGGAATGCTTGGCAACTGATGGAGCACATTTGAAAGGAGTCATTTTAAAAAAATAAATATTTCATAATAAACTTGTAACTCTACTCTTTCGAATGATATATAGTTTTTATGAAAGGAATTAAATATTAAGAATATTTGGCTTTTTTTTATGGGTCCCATTTATCTGGATCACCCATATATACAGCACATCGACAAACTTTGTATCTATCTATTTATGTATCTATCTATCTATCTGTCTATCTATATATGTTATAATGTTATAATGTTTCAGATCAACAAAGACCCTAGGATCCACTCATGGCTGGTCTACCTAACTGTGTTCGTAATCGTGTATTGTGTATGTCCTCCGTGGTGGCGGAGGGGACCTACAATTTTACGTGGGTTCCGAACCACAAGAACATAAGAAACTTATTTAAAAACTGCCGGTAAATTGGCAACGACCAATTTTTACGAAACTAAATAATTATCAATTTAAAAATATTTAATTATCGGTTTAAAACTAAAGATAGAATCTCTCGGTCCAGAGGAGCAAGTCATAATAGACTACTATCCACCAATATGTTACATTCTATATCTATTTATAACGGACATGCAAATATATCAGATCCAAAGAATCCAGTCAATTTCATTACGGTATCCATCAAGTCACGGTCCATATCGATTGCGGACCAAGTCAAAATTTACAACCATATACATTATCAATTTAAAAATAATTAATTATCGATTTAAAACTAAAGATAGAATCTCTCGATCCAGAGGAGCAAGTCATAATAGACTACTATCCACAAATATGTTACATTCTATATCTATTTATAACGGACATGCAAATATATCAGATCCAAAGAATCCAGTCAATTTCATTACGGATCCATCAAGTCACGGTTCATATCGATTGCGGACCAAGTCAAATTTACAACCATATACATTACAATATATACACATACGAGGAAAAGTGTAGGTGTGGCTGTAAAGACTGTACAGTAATGTAGAAATGTGTGTGCACCCATTATGGGTCTCCCATTTAAAGGTGTTTGTGGGGCAAGTGAAGATCATGAGTTTTTCAATACCTCACAGTACTATGGGGGGCACCGCTCGGCAGAGGAATCTCTTTAAATGGGGTGTGTAAGGACAGAGAGTATCCCCTAACCCAAGACGCTGCCTCCCTATATCCCACAACACTTGTGTTGAGCTGTGGGTTCTATCCCCACAAAGCCTTAATTTTACTACCTTAAACTATACCCTTTCTATCAACATGCGCGTCCAATCGATTCTTAAACATGTTTATAGACGTGCTACTAATTACTTCTACCGGCAAACTATTCCAGCTATTTACTATTCTATGCGTAAAAAAGTTTTTCGCAACTGCTGTCTCGAACCTTCTACTTGTCAACTTACACCCGTTATTTCTAGTCCTATTATATTGAGATATTTCGAAAAAGCTATCTCTATCTACGTTATCAAACCCATTCATAATTTTGAAAACCTGGATTAGATCACCCCTTAACCTCCTAGTCTCGAGTGTAGTCAATTTTAACTCTTTAAGCCTATCCTCGTACGACTTTGACCTAAGAGACGGAATCATCTTAGTTGCTCGTCTTTGAACTCTTTCGATTCTGTCTATATCTTTGCGCATATGCGGATTCCAAAATTGGACCGCGTACTCCAAATGGGGTCTAACTAATGATTTATAAAGAGGAACTACAGTATAATATCGCGCGATTTGTACTCAAAATTTCGAGCTATAAAACCTAACACTTTGTTCGCCTTATTGACCGCCGCTGTACTTTGTTTCGCTACTTTTAAATCACCAGTGACTATAACTCCTAAATCTTTTTCCTGCTCTACGCTTGTTAAATCTTTCCCTGACATACTATACGCAAAATTACCGTTACGCGAACCTATATGCATAATTTTACACTTATCCACGTTAAATCTCATTTGCCATGTGACTGACCAATCAACACACACACACACATACATATATAGATAGCTAGATGGATAGATAGATAAAATAATAGGAATACAATAGATTTACTTTAGATGCCAAGAGTACAGTTAGACAAAATTTTACATTACATTGAGTAGTCCTAAAAAAGCAAGTGTAACATATAAACGTAAATATGCTGTATATATAACTCGAGCCTGATCTAACGTCATTTTCTCGATGTGGCATTTTTTGCGAGAAATAAGTTTACGGTTAGATTAATTTAGGTTAGTTTAGATTAAGTTCATTTATTAGTGTCGATAAAATTTTCCATTGATGAAATGTTAATTTATAGGTTTCTCGAGACGATAGTCCAATATTCAACCATACGTAGTTAAAACATAGTTAAAACATAGTTAAAACATAGCAAACTTTACAAATTCCGAAATTCTTGCCAACATAAACAATAATACGAGTATTAAAAAATAGTGGAATCCTTCAAAATATTAAAAATTTTAATAATAATAAGTCCCCTTTTGCCTTTACTGATTTATTCTCAATTTTACTGGGTCGAGATTTGTTATTTGGTTCAAGAGTTAAAACCAATCACCTTAGTTACCTAGTTATCTTGAATCATAGCTTGAATCATATTTTGAACCATAGTTTGAATCACAATTGAATCATAGCTTGGTTTTGTGTTTTCTTAATTCAATTTAGGTTAACCAGCGACCAATCACGTCAAGTTTAAAAAAAAAAAAATACTGAGGAACGCATTATCTGGTCTCTTAACCTTATTTTACCTTATAAGTTCACATTATTAATTGTTTGCAGTTGCTGAAAGATTAACACAGAACATTTTATATTCATAAATATTAACTCTAAGAGTTTAAGTAATGAAAATGTGGGGGTTTTAGGCTCCAAGATTTATTTCAAGAATGTTCAATAAGTGTTGAACAGTTAAGCGAAATTTGTTATATATTATTATATTTAATACGTATCATCTCACTGACTGTGATTCTTATTTTATTCCGCTACCAAGAGTGACAAATCCGCGAGTGAGAATCTCAAAGGAGGCAATTCTCAAATTGATCTATTCCCATTTCGTGACATTCTCATCCACGATTTCATACTTTGGCCCAGGTTAGGTTAGGTTAAGTGTAGTTAGGTTAGTAAGTGTTAACCGGTGTCATTCGGTGCCTTTACTGCGAATGTGAATGGGAGTGACTGTTTTTCAAATCAAGAAACTCTTTTCTCAACTGTGGATTTTTCACTTTGTGCATTCTCAACTGCGGACCGCGAATGGGAATGACAATGAAATTGAGCGGGATGTAATCAGATTTATATGTCACGTCAATATAAATGTAGAGATACAAAGAAGTTGAGAGACTTTCAAGGCGTGGAAAGTAGAGAAAGTAGAGAAAGTAGAGAAAGTAGAGAAACTACCGTCGGAAAGGGAGACGATAGAAAGGGGGAAATATAAACCTGTGAAATAATGAAGAGTAGTAAAAAATTATAACTATAAAATAATAATAACAAAACGGAGTAAAATATCGTCATTTACATCCATTAAGGAAATAAAATTAAACTAACAGTACTGAAGTGGGGAGAAAAATGGAAGAAGTTTGGCATTTACTCTTCATATACTTTTTTATATACACCTTCAAATCTATCGCATATTGTTAGATATTAATACAAGCGTCATTCATACGACAAACACAATGCTATAAAATATTGAACAATTAATAATATTTCATCAGTTTAAACGTTAATTCGTCACTAACTCAGTATGACATTACATCTCAGCACTGACACTGGTTTCATCAACATGTTGAAAATTCTTTCATAGAGCAAATGCTCTCAGTTGACGACAATATTTTCATCAAACTTCGATGCGTGATGAAATACTTTACGTGTAATTGATTCCTTGAAAGTGATTTGATCGAAGTGGGTGGCCCCATCTATTGGAGGAAATGTCAATTAAAACCCATTTAAATTTACTTTCATTAAATGAGTGTAATTACATGCATATTATTTTCATGTTAACCAAGAGCGACACACTAGCTTAAGTTTTAAGATTAAGTACATTAGAAATAAATTTACTTTACGTCGATGAGGTTCGAGCCGATGTGAGTAAAGATTCAATTTTTTCGAGCCGCCACGTTATTCACTCGACTATGAGATGTTAAGGTATAACGATAATAAAGAGTTTGGTATATACTCTTTCTTCGCATTGGTTTTAGTATGTATACTTTAATACATATATTGTTTCTGTTTATATACTGTATATCGGGTATGCAAAAAAAATGGGAGACTTCGAACTTTGGCTGTGAAATCCAAAGTTATGGTCAGATTTCAATATTTCTCTCACACCCCACTAAGTAAATTTCCTATACGGTGAACGGATTTCAAAGAAAACTAAGGAAACTTGCGGATTTGTTGAACATTTCTTTATACCACTGGAAATTCTCCACTTACATTACTACTGCATTGTCGGGTCGGCAAAAAAAAGGGAGACCTTTTAAATCCTTCATATCTCGGCACATACGGTATATAGAACAATGAATTTTTGGTATGTTAGTACTAGGTAATTTTATGGTTTGTATGCCATGTTTTATCTTAGCTGAGAAATGGATTTATGGCGAATATTCCAGAAAAATCTTGCTAATCATAGGTTCAAGTTGATAATTAAAGCGATTTTAATTAACGTAAGCCAACTGCAGGAAGTTTGGACAAGCTTCTCAAGAAAATCAATAAAACAGGAGATATCAAAAGAATACCAGGTAGCGGTATTAAATCTGACCACCAAACAGTCCTGATTTAATTCCTGTCGATTACGGCCTTTGGGAAAAATGGTCACAGAGAATTTATCGGGTCAAAGTAAGAAATGTCGCTCATTTACGACAGCTTCTTCGGGAAAAATGGGATGAGCTTCCACAAGAACAAATCAATAATGCCATAGATGAGTTCCGTCCTAGACTGAAAAAGGTTGTAGAAGTTCGTGGTAAACATATCGAGCAGTTTTTTGACATTAAGGTAGCAGCATATGTGAGTACTTTGTAACTTTTTATCTGCACATACAATGCAGTAGTAGAAATGGAGAATTTCCAGTGGCATAAAGAAATGTTCAACAAATCCGTAATTTTCATTAATTTTCTTTGAAATCCGCTCACCGTATAAGAAATTTACTTAGTTGTGGCGTGTGAAAGAAATATTGAAATCTGAGCATAATTTTGGATTTTACAGCCAAAGTTCGAGGTCTCCCTTTTTTTGCCCACCAGATATATATATATATATATATATATATATATATAAACAGAAACAGTATACGTATTAAAATATACATACTATAACCAATGCGAAAGAGTATATATATATATATATATATATATATATATATATATATACACACAAAACTCTCTCATTATATTTTAACGTCTCATGGCTGAGTGAATAACGTGGTAGCTCGCAAAATTTGAATCTTCACTGATGTCGGTTCGAACCCTATCGAGGTAAAGTAAATTTATCTCTATTGTGCTTAATCTTTAAACTTAAGTTGTTGTTAGTATGTTGTTATTGATTAACATGAAAATAATATGCATGTAATTACATACACATAAATAATGAAATTTGAATCATCAGGAGTGTTCGATGATTGACCGTTTATAATCTCGATACAAATTCTAGTCTTAGTGAATAATCTCAATAATAATAGCTTTGTACTGCTTAAAACTGCCAATTCATTCCCCGAAAATATGTCTGGGAAAAAAACACTTATTCTCCAAATGTATAACTACGTACAGGCAGTCTGTTAAGTCACTTAATATTGAACAGTTATGAAAAGACGTGTAGAATACTTGGATGAATATTCTATCACTAGTAAAGAAATACACTGACAGCATTATTAACGGAGTCCAATCTGTTATAAATGCTAAATGGGGAACACTAAATACTAAATAAAACACTAAATACGAGACAACTCAGGCACTGAAAGAAACAATGATTGGTCCCCACGAAGGAGTTTTAAATCAAGACATTGAAGATTGCTTGGTATTTACAGAAATGCAGATGAAAAATGGATTGCGTGACTGAGGTAGAAAAAAACTGCTGAAACTCGTTACAAACCTGAAGCTCCCCAGCAGTATGGTGTGTTTGAAATGACTGCAAATGTTACATTCAATTGCAACATTATGATCCTGGATGACCACGCAACATTGGAATGCCATCTCATTGTAATAACGAAATGATAGAAAATACGTAGAACGTGTGATGAACTCAAACCAAAATTCTTCAACGACCAATGATTTATGTAATCCTAACTGGATGAACCTGCGACCGATGATTTAATTTTCAGTCATAGCTGGGTGAACCTTCGTAAATGCGGCCAAATATACTGTAATTGTACAAAATAGTTGTGAGAACCTTAAATATTCACGCGTCAAAATATGTTTAATAAAATGTCAAGTAGCGTGTAAACCGTGTAGTGAATACTCTTATTTTAGTTTCAAGATAAATGTTAATTTTACCGTCTTGAATTTCGGAATAGTATAAATTCATTTTAAATTAGTTACCCCATTATAATTCAATTGTGAACCACATTAATACTAATTTTATGTATACTATATTATTTTATTGTATGTAAACATAATTAATTATATATCACAATTGTCAGTTAATTATTTATATTCAAATATTTATTTTAATCTAATACCATGTCCATTTTACAAATAAATAATAGAAATCCAACGGTTATATTTTCCACCTTTGGTACTGTCGCAGTTTCGCCTAACGGACTCAATACGGCTAGTGAGATAATCACTGGTTGGCACTTAACTAGCGGCAGTGCTTATGGCTACATCATCCAGGTTAACCTATACCGGATAGATGCGCTACGGTCCCAAGCCGTAGCTTGCCTAGGCCAACGACGACGACGTAAACCAACAATTGGTGACCCCGGAGCTGGATTACCCCTTTTACCCGAACGACTAGGATTAGACTGTAACGTCGTTCGTGCCCATCACCCCCTTCACCCGAACGACTAGGACTAGACTGTAATGTCGTTCGTGCCCATCACCCCTTCACCCGAGCAACTAGGACCAGACTGTAACGTCGTTCGTGCCCATCACCCCCTTCACCCGAGCGACTAGGACCAGACTGTAATGTCGCTCGTGCCCTCTGCCCCTCACCCCTGCCCGTGCGCTCTGTGCCTGCGCTCGTCTCAACCTCCACTCCTTCGTTGGTAACTTGTCGTCTTGCTTGTACGTCAGCAAGCATAGGAGAAGATGCCTGACGACGCTGGTGCCATCTCCCACTTGAGCGTAAAGCTCCCCGTCTTCTGGCCGGGTGATCCATTTATTTGGTTCCACCAAGTGGAATCACAATTCAACTTGGGAAGGATCACCACTAGCAGGACAAAATACGATCATGTTTTGTCCTCTCTACCAGCGAGCATCATCTCTGAAGTCCGTGACGTCATCGTGTCTACTTCCACGAGTGAGGACCCATACAACGATCTGAAGTCTGCCATCCTGTGCCGCACCACTGTCTCCGAGCGTGAGAAACTACATCAGTTAATCTCAAAAGAAGAACTTGGAGACCGTAAGCCCACTCAAATGCTGAGGGCTATGCAGTGCGCTCTAGGCGAACGCGCACAAACCCTCGATAAGGACATCTTTAGACAGTTGTTCTTGCAGAAACTTCCTCCATCAGCTCAGCGTGTCTTGGCCACTATGGATCCTGCTACTCCAGTTGATAAACTAGCAGAAACTGCCGACAAAGTAGTGGAGATTGACACAGCTCCGGTCAACAACGTGAACACACAATCGGAACTGGAATTGAAAGTGGAAGAGTTAAGTCAACGACTCAACCACGTTTGTTCTCTGCTACAAAATCAACGGCAAAGAAGCCATTCTCGGTCAAGATTTACGAAGAGGCATCGTTCGAGTTCCGGGAAGATCTGCTTCTACCACTCGAAATTTGGAAAGAAGGCTAGGAAGTGCATCTCCCCTTGCAATTTTTCGTCGGAAAACCCCAGCAGCGAGTCCTAATGGCGTCTAGTACTCGCACTGCCAACCTGTTATTCATAAAGGACAGGAACTCTGGTGTCAATTTCTTGGTCGATACCGGAGCGTCAGTCAGTGTATTCCCTCAAAAATCTGGTCATACGCACTCGGAATCTCCGCCTCTATACGCTGCTAACGGTTCACGCATACCCACGTACGGTACTCAGTCGCGTGAACTAAACTTGGGCCTTCACCGATCCTTCAAGTGGATTTTCATCTGTGCTCAAGTGCAGCATCCCATAATCGGCGCTGACTTCCTCCAGCATTTCAAACTCCTGGTGGATCTTGACAAGCGACGATTATGCGACCAGGCCACACTGCTTTCTGTTCTTGCCAAACAGGTTGCCCTTCCGGACGCCTCGAACTCTGCACTTTCCCTCGTTCCCCCTAATTCCATGTACCAGTGCCTTTTCCAGCGATATCCAGGAATTCTTCAACCAATGCAGATGGGTGATACCATTAAGCACACCATTACCCATCACATTACAACAAAAGGTCCCCCTGTGTTTGCAAAACCCAGACGTCTTGCCCCGGACAAACTGAAAGCTGCCAAATCGGAATTCCAGCTTATGATAGATCTTGGGATAATAAGACCTTCCAAAAGCAGTTGGTCCTCTCCCCTACACCTGGTCCAGAAGAAGTCAGGAGACTGGAGACCATGTGGGGATTACCGATTTTTAAATTCGACAACCATCCCGGACCGATATCCGGTACCAAATGTCCAAGACTTTACTTCTCTTCTCCACGGCAAATCTATCTTCAGTAAAATAGATCTCGTTAAGGCTTTCCACCACATTCCCGTAGAGCCTTCGGATATTCCCAAGACTGCAGTTTGTACACCATTTGGGTTATTCGAATTTTTGAAGATGCCGTTCGGGCTACGGAATGCTGCGCAAACCTTTCAGAGGTTTATAGATGAGGTCACCAGAGGCTTAGACTTTGTTTATGCCTACATCGATGATTTGCTTGTGGCCAGCTCAACGGAAGAGGAACATAAGGAACATCTTTCACTCCTCTTTCAACGCTTAGAACAATACGGTGTTACTATTAATGCATCTAAGTGTGTGTTTGCACAGCCAACCTTGGAATTTCTTGGTCACACGATTTCGCAGCACGGAATTACCCCCCTTCAGGACAAGTGTGAAGTGATAAACAATTACCCTATGCCAAATAATCAGCGTGAGTTACGTCGGTTTCTAGGTTTGGTAAATTATTACCACAAGTTCATTAAAAACTGTGCCAGTGTTCTTGCTCCTCTACACGCTATGATCACACACAAACGCAAGATAACGAAATTGGTATGGTGTAGCGATAGTTTACAGGCGTTCGACAATGCCAAAAATGCTATCAATAGTGCATTGTCCCTGTCATTTCCTATCAGTGATGCCCCCCTAACTCTGACGGTCGATGCATCAGATGTTGCGATCGGTGGAGTGTTGGTACAAACCATTAACGGTCAACAAGCACCCATCGCGTTTTACTCGAAAAAGCTGCAGCCAGCCCAAACGCGTTATAGTGCTTTCGGACGTGAACTTCTTGCTATTTACTTAAACGTGAAGCATTTTCAACATTTCCTTGAAGGCCGAGAGTTTTGTGTTTTTACCGACCACAAACCTTTGGTCACCGTCTTCAATAAAAACAGCTGTAACCACTCTCCCAGAGTCATCAGGCAACTCGATTATATCTCGCAATTTACCACAGATATCCGCCACATCAAAGGTGTCTTGAACACTCCAGCGGATGCACTTTCAAGAGTAGAGATTACTTCTGTTACCCTCAGCTCTACACTGTGGAATGCTATTGCACAGGATCAAGATAAGGATACGGAACTACAAGACCTGCTCAGAGAAGACTCCACTCACTCACTTTCCCTCAAGAAAATGAGTATGCCAGGATTGTCTGTGCCCCTCTATTGCGACGTATCAACAGCTGCTATTCGCCCTTATGTCCCTCCATGTCACAGACAAGCAGTCTTCACGGATCTTCATAAGCCCTCCCATCCTGGTATCCGTGCTTCGCAACACCTGGTTACCTCTCGCTTTGTTTGGCCCTCGATGCGGAAGGATGTCAAACATTGGACCAAAACGTGCCTTGCCTGCCAGCGTGCCAAAGTCCAAAGGCACACCAGGTCCCCCTTTGACGCATTTCCGCCCCCATCCCAGCGATTTGAGGTAATTCATGTAGACATTGTTGGCCCTCTTCCAGTGATTCAAGGCCAACGTTATCTGCTCACCTGTCTCGACCGCTTTTCCAGATGGCCTGAAGCCATTCCACTTCCTGATATCCAAGCGGAAACTGTTGCAAGAGCCTTTCTTCATGGATGGGTATCAAGATTTGGATTGCCGACAAAAGTCATCACTGACCAAGGTCGCCAATTTGAGTCTTCGCTTTGGAAGAAGTTTACCAGCTTGTTGGGTACAGTACATGCGCATACCTGTGCGTATCATCCGCAAGCTAACGGCCTCGTCGAACGCTTCCATCGCCAGCTGAAGTCATCCCTTATGTGTCACGAAGACTCCCATTGGATGGATAAGCTTCCACTCGTGTTGCTTGGTATTCGCTCTGCATTTAAGAGTGATCTGAAGACTACAGCGGCTGAACTAGTCTATGGAACAACACTGCGGCTACCAGGTGGCTACTTCACTGCAGGGGATAAGTCATGTGATCCTACGGAATTCGCTCAAACACTTTCCTCTCACATGCAGTCCCTTCAGCCTGTTCCCCCTCGATTGACTAGCCAACAGAACATCTTTGTTTCCCCAGCCCTCCAATCTTGCACCCACGTTTTCGTTCGTGTACCTCTCCCAAAACGGCCTCTCCAATGTCCATATGACGGGCCCTATGAAGTTCTCCGACGTACGCGCAAATCATTTCTCATCCAGCGCGGTTCCAAGGTCGACAAGGTTTCTATCGATCGTCTTAAGCCTGCGTTTTTGGAATCAACCTTAAGTGAGGTACAAGTAGCTACCAAAAAGGTTCAGCGGAAATCTGTGTCGTTCGGAACTCTTTGAACTTCCTCTCTGGTGGGGGAGTGTGTAGTGAATACTCTTATTTTAGTTTCAAGATAAATGTTAATTTTACCGTCTTGAATTTCGGAATAGTATAAATTCATTTTAAATTAGTTACCCCATTATAATTCAATTGTGAACCACATTAATACTAATTTTATGTATACTATATTATTTTATTGTATGTAAACATAATTAATTATATATCACAATTGTCAGTTAATTATTTATATTCAAATATTTATTTTAATCTAATACCATGTCCATTTTACAAATAAATAATAGAAATCCAACGGTTATATTTTCCACCTTTGGTACTGTCGCAGTTTCGCCTAACGGACTCAATACGGCTAGTGAGATAATCACTGGTTGGCACTTAACTAGCGGCAGTGCTTATGGCTACATCATCCAGGTTAACCTATACCGGATAGATGCGCTACGGTCCCAAGCCGTAGCTTGCCTAGGCCAACGACGACGACGTAAACCAACAACCGGATGTCATCGAAATATTTGCTATTTGGTAACTACCAATTGACGAGGGCTTGCGAGGAGCCGAAACTGTTTTGGTGGTAAGAAATAAAAATTTACGTCTTCCTGAATAGTGGTTTCCTTCTTCATACTGCGTCGCGACAGTGCATTATTTTACATAATATATACACGCACACACACACACACACACACACACATATATATATTATATATATATATATATATATATATATATATTATATGTGTGTGTGTGTGTGTGTATATATAGTATTCCCTCGCTATTCGCGGGTTCCGTATTCACGGATTCGAGTATTCGTGGAGACTGAAATTGTGGGTTCGATTATATTATCGATCATCATACCACGTGGCAGAGTGGCCTAACATGGCACCAAAGAGAAAAATTAATGATAGTGATGCAAGTGAATCAAAGACTAAAAGGGATAAGAAAGTGATGTCTTTAGAAACTAAAATAGAATCCTCAATCCTCCTGGCCCCTCTGCACCCCAAAGATCTTCGCACTCCCCTGCTCTCCCCAAGTGATCCACCTCAATCCCCTACTACCTCTAATGCACAAGATTAATAAAGGTACGGTACCACATTCATTTTTTCCTGTTTTAATGTTTTAATTTTTCCCCATTGTTTTTGAAAGTCATTAACAAGTCCCTATCTTTCTTCCAGGAAGGATGCTCCAGCCAATTGCCCTCTGGCCCCTAAGATCTCCTTCGCACTTCTCTGCTACCTGTGAAGCGCGGGTTAACTGTATTAATAAAGGGACATTCATTTCTTTGTTGTTTTACTGCATTTATTCCAATTTTTTTTAAAGTCAGGAACCTAACCCTATTATTCCATAGGGTTATATATTTCGCATTCGCAGATTCTTCGGGAACCTAACCCCCGCGAATAGCGAGGGACTACTATATCCTTAAACATTTAAAAAAAAAAACCTACAAATTGGTCCATTTTTTTGGATAAAAAAAATGATCCACAATGTTTCAACCATTTTATGCAACAAGTGGGGTGGGGGTTAGCCCCCCCCCAAGTTCATAAAGGGGGGGGGAGGGTTTTTTGGAGGGATAGGGAGAATGACCTCCCACCAAAGGGGTAACCCTAACGTGCCCTCGCCGTAGGCGAGTTTGCGAAGCACAAGCCCCGCCCGTAGGGCAGGGAGCCGAAGGCTTTGCTTGTATATATAAGAAATTAAATAATTACGCGCTATCAATTAATATTTAAAACATCAATTTATTTCTCAAGTACAAAATTGCTTATATAAAATCAAATTTAGTCGAATCCATATTAGTAATTTGTAAACTTAATCCGAAGAGGACGGCTGTATAGAACCGAAACGTTATCTATGTATTTATAGTTATAATAATAATAAAAAAAATACTTTTCAAACTACGACTTGATCTTACTCAAAAATAATTTGATGAAGATTCAGAAATAAAAATTCGCCAAGAATCAGAAAACGAGAAAAAATCAGAATTACTGAAGTGAATATTCTCAATTACAATTACTGAATTAATGGAATATTGAGAAACTAGCAGAGTCGAAACTTCTCATTCTAGAAAAAACTACATAAAGCTGTCCATGCGTTAAATAAAACAGGCTTAAGAATATAAATACAAAACATCTGCGGTCAAATAAGGGTGATCCAGAGAAATGGGACCCAAAAGAAACCCCTGTAACTCTTAAAGTATAAGTCCTTTTATAAAATCATACGCATCATTCGAAAGAGGATAGTTACAAGTTTGTACAGGATTGTATAGGTTTTGACAATACAAGACAAGATAAGATACAAAACAAAATAAAAGTGTTAGTTAAAACTAACCCTTCAAGATGACTGCATGGACTGTGGAACAGCTGCGTTTCATAACTGAGCAATATTATGAGCATGGAAGAAGTGTAGTTTCAGCTCAAAGATCTTTCAAGACAAATTTTCAGATGTCAAAATCACCTTCTAAGAGCTGAAACTACACTTCTTCCATGCTCATAATATTGCTCAGTTATGAAACGCAGCTGTTCCACAGTCCATGCAGTCATCTTGAAGGGTTAGTTTTAACTAACACTTTTATTTTGTTTTGTATCTTATCTTGTCTTGTATTGTATTGTCAAAACCTATACAATCCTGTACAAACTTGTAACTATCCTCTTTCGAATGATGCGTATAATTTTATAAAAGGACTTATACTTTAAGAGTTACAGGGGTTTCTTTTGGGTCCCATTTCTCTGGATCACCCTATTATAGTCCTGCTATTTTAAATTATTAAGTCTTTAATAACTTAAACTTTATAAAAGTCGACTTTCTATGCTTTGTGTGTGCTAATTTCTCTAAAAATTCCCGTTGAACAGAATATCCTCAGGTTATGATGTCTTGCTGAATGCTGAGTAAAGTAGCCTATATCAAATCAATTATTAATACAATCACTGATCACTCATAAAATAAATTATTATTACAGTCACTCCTCCAAAATGAAAAAGTAAACGTTTTCACTTTTCTTTTGAACCTATGATAAGGACATAGAAAATTGTGGATAATTTAACATTTAATCTGTGTAGGTCTAAGAGAGTGATTACTGATTACAGTGATTAGTAGTAGTACAAAACAAATTCTGATCTTATTTACAAGCAAAACCATCTATCTAATTTTTTGTGCAGTGCAGATTTCAACTAATGACTGCCAGTGTCATATTAATAAAATTTAAAAAAAATTATACATTAATCAGCAGTCAAAAGTAAACTAATTTTTATATTCTTATTTCAGCTACTAGCCTAGGCCTTATTTCAAAAGCCAAATCACACAGTAGATATTGGGCTTTTTGTTTGTGAAAAAAATTAAATATAAAATTATTAGCCAAATATTTTACCTTAAGTAGGTATCCTACCTTAAATTAGCATAACTAAGACATAAAAACATTTATTAATTTTTGTATAATTGTATAAATTTATTAAGTTCTATAGAATTAGGCCCCTAATGGCTTCTGGTGTGTGGTAATATTTCAAAATTTGTGAAAATGAAATCAGTAAAGCTGAATGTCTTCTTTGTCCTCCCAGTACTGCTATTCTGTCGAGAGGCAACCCAAATAAATCATCCAAATATTTTAGCACAACCCCATTGATGGGTCATCTAGAAAGTAAGCATCACACAGTTTATGTTGCTATTAAGGAAAAATAATAATGAAAGAAAAAATTATATATAAAAGATCTCATAATGATACAGTTCAAAATGTTGAGGAAACCCCAAGTACCTCTGCTTCAAATGCATTCTCTGTTTCTATGAAAAAAAGAAAGTATGTTCAGTAGGGTGACCCACTTTTCAATTTTTTTTGAAAAGTATAGGTGATCGTGGTTTTTCCCATTATTTGGCACTATACTAGCACATTGGTACAATTTTTACAAAAATTGATCAATATTTAGGGGTCTCGCATCGACCTTGAAATTACTAGTTTTTTTTTTAAAATGCATACTTTTTAACTTTTTACTGAATCAAGATAAATCATTAAGTAGGGATGTTTTCTGAATCCTCTTAATGAGAGAAGTCGTTTGGTGTGCCTGCCAAAGTCATACGACTAACGGTTTAAAGGTTGTGCCTGTATACAGGTAATACCAATGTGCTAGTATAGTGCCAAATAATGGGAAAAACCACGATCACCTATACTTTTCAAAAAAATGAGTCACCATACCCGGGCGGAATGTATAATGTACATAGGTAATTAGAAAATGCACTATGCCTGTGCCAGGTACCTAACCTATTTCTTTTTTTGCAGATCATAACATTTTGAAATTCTGTCTGAGTTCCTCATCCTTTGTCATGGACAAATCGATAGCAACCATAACTGGAAGAACTCTTGAAGCTACAAATAGAGAGTCATCAAAAGGAAAGGCGAAAATAACATCGCTACCTTCTCTAAGATCGGCCTCGGAAATGTTTTAGTTGGCCAACCGTCGTCCTCCATCAGTGGTAGCAAATTGCCTACAACACGGCAGGTTTTGCAATACTTCCTCAGTGTTATCCAGTACACTGCTAACAGGAAAGACGCATTCAAAGAAACCGTAAACAACGTCTTAAAGTTTTGGAACATGGCCCGCATTAAAACAATCACAAAGCTCAACTGCGAACGGAAGCTAGAAGCATTGTGGAAAGAGTGGCACTTACTCCAAAAGAGCAGAAAACGAGAAACTGACGCCGGAGGAAAACGGCAGAAGTTTTCGGACAGTGTGGACAAGCTTTGGGATAGCGGAGCATCTGACGCTGTCGAAGATATAAAGAAGAATCGACTGCTGTCCGACAAGGACAAGAAAGAAGACATTGACTTCTACCTCGATCAACGTGGTCCTCGGGTGGCAACGATGAGCGGGAACGATAAAGTTTTCGCTGTAAAAAGAAAGCTACAGGAAGGAAGAAAACGTCCTCGCCAGGAGCCGCAAACCTCAAAGTGTGCATACGAAACCGGAGATGAGGCCATGGAGAATGATGATATTGGCATGTCAGGAGAGTCGGAGACAGAACTAGCGTTCCCCCTGCCGAAAGAGCCAAGTGTGTCTGTCAATCTTCCTCGCCGCATCCTTAATGCACCTGCTGTCATGGAAGTGGCTGATCGTTTCAGCATGTCCAATAATCAGGTGCGTATTGTGTATAGTATTCATCGATAGCGTCAGTTTTAAAGTGTCCCGTAACCCACATGTATTCTTGACAGTTTCCTTTCCACTTTCCACTCTCTACATAGGTAGTAAGCAATGTGGCTGCTATCACACGTTCGGCGGATCCACTAGCAGACCTCAATCAGTTCAGCATCTCGAAAGAAACGGCTCGCCGGGGAAGAGTGTCACATCGCCGTGAAGTGGCGACGGCTGTGAAGGACTCCTTCACGCCACCGAGGCACACTGTTGTCCACTGGGATGGCAAAATGGTCATGGTCAGTTGATTAAGTTTACATAGCTATCAATTTAGTAATGAGATTCATGAAGCATAATGTCAATTAAAAAGAGAACTGAATGTGAACAAAAATAGGTTACTTTACAACCATGAAATTGAAATATATGGCATGTGTTTCAGAACTTCCTTGGAACGGCGGAGCACAGAGGGACAACGTTGCAGCCAGTGACATGTGATAGTGGTCAATACAATGCAAAAGTGGTTGTTTAAGTTATTGTTTCTTTCTTGCTTATTTGTCTGCTATTTGCTGATTTTTTTTAAAAGTATAGGTGATCGTGGTTTTTCCCATTATTTGGCACTATACTAGCACATTGGTATTACCTGTATACAGGCACAACTTTTAAACTGTTAGTCGTATGACATTGGAAGGCACACCAAACGACGTCTCTCATCAAGAGGATTCAGAAAACATCCCTACTTAATGATTTATCTTGATTCAGTAAAAAGTTAAAAAGTACGCATTTTAAAAAAAAACCTCGTAATTTCAAGATCGATGCGAGACCCCTAAATATTGATCAATTTTTGTAAAAATGGTACCAATGTGCTAGTATAGTGCCAAATAATGGGAAAACTACGATAACCTATACTTTTAAAAAAAAATTTGAAAAGTGGGCCACCCTAAATTGTTCAGCTTACATTGCTTGAGTTAAGTGAGAAAAAAAAGATATTGGATATAAATGACAAACGAAGCATTGAAATGCATTACACTATTGGCGAAATGATGGCCGTCGATAATCATCCATTTACTCTAGTTGAAAATATTGGTTTGAAAAGGTTAATGATGCACACAACCTCACAGTACAATATTCCATCAAGAAGGTATTTTTCAGAGGAAATAATTCCTGATATATATGATAAGGTAAAAGGTAAACTTATAAATCAACTTGGTGAAATTGATGCATTATCTCTAACTTCAGATATTTGGACATGCTCATACAATAATGAAAGCTTTATCAGTTTATCAAGGCATTGGATTGACAAAGAACTTGAAAGAAACTGTGCAACACTGCAAATAAGCAGTTTCAAAGAATCTCATACAGCTGATAATATATCTAGCAAAATGGAAGAAATACTATGTGAATGGAAATTAAATAAGGAAAATATTCATATTGTCATAACAGATAATGCTGCTAACATAGCAAAAGGTATGAGAGCCACAGGGGTGAAAAATGAACCTTGTTTTATTCATACTCTGCAGCTGATTATACACGACTGCATATTTTCTCAAGGAGCAGTAAAAGTCATCATATCAGTGGCCAGAAAAATTGTTGGGCACTTCAGCAGATCAGCATTAGCTACAGCTAAATTGGCAGATATTAAAAAATCTCAAAACCTACCAATACACAAGCTTATACAAGATGTGGAAACAAGATGGAATGCATCATATTATATGCTTGAAAGACTTGTAGAGCAGAAAAGAGCCATGATAATTTATGGTTCTGAATCCAAAAATAAATTGGATATACTAACAGCATGTCAGTGGGATTTGATTGAAAACACAATTCGCCTGCTTCAACCATTTGAAGAGTTGACCAAAATAGCAAGTTCTGATGACACTGATATATCATTTGTAATTCCTGCAGTAAATGCACTGCAAAAATACCTATCAAAAAGTTGGAAAGATAGTGGTGTCAAAACCATGAAATCAAATCTTGTAAATTCTATGAAAGAACGTTTTGGCTCTGTGAAAAAAAAAAGGCATATGTACTTGCTACAGTTTTGAATCCACAATATAAATTACTACCATTTGATGTTATTCACCACACTAAAATAAAGTTCTTGCTTAAAGAAGAGTTGAAATCTATACTGATACCACAAGAAGTTCAAGAACATGTGATGTCTAGTTCTGAGTCTGAAAGAAGGCAGTGACAGCCATTCCCAATCCAATTTAGAGACTTCCAACCTTCAAAAAGAAACTCATTCCACTTTCTGGAAATGTTATGATGAAATGTTGCAAAATAAATCATCGGAAGAGGATAATCAAGAGCTAGAGATAACTGCAGAAGAGATTTCAGCTGGAGAATATCAAAGTCAAAAGGATGATAAAGTACATGGAAAACGAAGAATAAAGTCTACCAAAAGAAAGAGAAGCAGTAGCATAAAAAACAAGAAATTGAAGAGAAAATAGAAATTGATGTGGATAAATATTTAAGTACACCAATCATGGAAAGATCTAGTACTGGTTCATCAACAAGCAGCAACACTAAAACAAAAGATTCAGATACATCAAATCATCTTAGCTGGTGGAAAGAGAGAAAAAATCTTTACTCAGACTCACATTTACCTGATCTTGCAAGAAAATACCTATCTTCTCCTCCATCTAGTGTATTTAGTGAAAGAATGTTTAGCCAGGCTGGGAACATTTATACAAATAAGAGAAATCGACTTTCCCCAGAAGTTGCAGACAAGCTCCTTTTTCTGCACCATAATTTGCAAATAATAGATTTTAAATACTAATTAGTTAAAATTTTATATATTTTTGATTTGTAACTATATAATTGTCCAAGGTAATTTTGTTTTTGTATTTTGGTATACGTATCTAGACTATATGCCCTACCTTATGTCACAGAGGAATGATTTATTGTTTATTTTTCTTTTTATGCCACTACTTTCTGATGTTTCTTTTTTATTCAATAAATCTATTAATTTCCTTGTTTCACTTTGTTAATCTCTTGATATATAGCATAATAAATAAGTAAAATAAGTAAATAACCCAAGGTTTATCTAAACTTTAAAGCTCAGTCGAATTGCCTGTCACATTTCCATAAATTTCATAATGGAGAACTGCCTGGCAAGGTTGTTGCCCTAAATGGCCTTTGCCCTATATATACTTCCCCAGCATTTAGAGAAGGTGAAAAAATACTGCATTCAGCCGTATCATTTATCAGGCTAATTTTATATGAGAGGCATGTCTAAAGAGTAAATAAAAATATTTAAAAAGTAAATAACAAATTACAAAAGTGCCTCCTGCGCATACAGGCCAAGGGGCGATCAGTAAGATAGGATTTGAATGAAAAAGCTAATTCCTTGAGTGACTTTGGTGTTTTATGTAACATGGGATCCCACCCATACTTGACACCCTTGTTATAACTTATAGGTATAGCTACATGTCAAGATGAGTCTTTCCTCTGTTTTACTGCCTTGTAATTAGGGAAAGAAGAAATATATTACAATGATCCCATCCAAGTAATTGTTAGAAATCTGAGAACTGAAATATTCGGGTAGGTGCAGAAATGAGGTTTTATAGTTTTATAGAATTAAAACTAAAAGTTGTTAGAATTGAGTTAGGTGTACTTGGCATCTTCGGCCAGAGGCCGGAGTTTAGTGAGACCTCCGGCCGGAGCAGGAGGTTTTCTAAAATGGCTGGAACTCCTGCTCGGCCGGAGCCGGAGCAGGAGCTCCGGTGCATCACTACAAATAAGTATCTTGTCTCAAGGCATCCCGAGAGCAATGGAACAGAATTATGAAGACGCAATGGCAATTGTAAGAAAATTTTTGAAGCCGGATCTATTTATTACGTTTACTCGAATCCAAGATGGACTGAAATCACTGAAAGTAGTGAAGCTTACCAAAGACCAGAACGAGGTCAGATATTGTTGCGAGAGTTTTTCACATAAAATTAAAAGAGTTGTTTTATGATTTTCGCTTTAATGACACTTACGAAATTCGAGGTAGATTATAACATGTTTGAATGAGAAAACATTTTACTCTATTATGTTATTAAACAGATTAATTAATCAAATTCTATTCGTTTTTTGGCAAAATATAATGTATATTGCGTTGGTAAACAGACGAATTTTGTCAATTTTGATCGTTTTTTTTTTTTTTTTTAATTTTTTCAAAAAACGACGAATCTGCGAATATGGATGACAGATTGTGAAACTATAGGTAGTAAAAGATTGAGGCGAATCTACGAAATGACGAATTTTGAGGTATTCCTGTATAGAGCTTTTTGATATACGTAGTTATTGATATAGAGTTAGTCACATATAGTAGGCATATATAGAGTTGGTTCTCTGTTTGTATCATGGTTCTGGCTTTGTTTTTGGTCTCCCGTATTGAGACACCTGTTTGAGTTATGTTACAATATACTTATATACCATATATATATATATATATATATATATATATATATATAATATATATACGTAGGTCTCGATGATATGAGCAGTTACGTTCCTCCAACCCCAATCATATGGCGAATTCTCGTATAATGAACTACATAACCTATAGGAAAAAGGGGGTTTGGCTCCTGAATATTATACAATATATATATATATATATATATAATATATATATATATATATACACGAAATAGCATACGAGTATGTACACTCACTTGTATTATTATGTAAATATAGCTAAGGAGAACAAAGAAATAATATCAATATTTATGGATTTGAGTACGGCATTTGATGTAATAGACCATAATATTCTACTTAATAAATTATATTGTTAAGGCTTTAGAGGAGCAATCAGTGATTGGTTTAAAAGTTATTTGTCCAATAGATATCATTTTGTATCAGTAAATAAGGTTTGCTCAACTAAAGCTCTTGTCAAACATGGTGTGCCACACTGCCACAGGGCTCAATTCTGGGTCCACTGTTATTTTTATTATATATAAATGACCTTCCACATTCATCTGATATACTGAACTTCATAATGTTTGCAGATGATACCACTGTCTTTTTCTTGCAAAGATGTTAATACAGCTAAGAATATATTTCATTCAGAATTCATCAGTGTAATGAAATGGTTGACCACCAATAAACTCTTCCTAAATACCAGTAAAACAAATTTCATGATTTTTACTAATAAAAGAAATGTATATCTTGATGAACTTAATGTTAATGAAATCGCCATAAAGGAGTGTACTGTAACAAAATTTCTTGGTGTAATGCTAGATAAGAATTTGCAATGGAGTGATCATGTAAATTATATCGCGAAAAAGATTTCAAGGAGCGTTGCTATAATGTTTAAACTAAGAAATGTAGTCCCTAAACAAGTTTTATTAACTCTATCATACTCTTGTTCTTCCTTGTATAACATACTGCACTCTTGTTTAGGGAAACTCGGCTAACAACGCATTAAATGGTATATTTGTCATCCAAAACGAGCAATAAGGTTATTATCTGATGCTGATTTCCTTGATCACTCTAGTGCGTTATTTAAAGAGCTAAACCTACTAAAGCTCAATGATATAACCAAACTGGCACATTTTATTTTTATTTACAAATGTAAGAACAAACTCATTAATTTGCAATGGGTAAATAGATATTTTGTAACTCATCAAGAAATCCACTCGTATCACACCAGAAATAGATCAAAGCTTGTTATACCTCAATTTAGATTGTTTTCATCTCAAAAACTACCCATTTTCATTGGATTGAGACTATAGAATGACTTAAATGCCGATATAAAAAATATTGTGAATGTAAATTTGTTTAAAACTAAGTTGAAATCCCGATTAATAATGGCATACTAACAAAAATCTAGGATTAATGTCCACTAATATTGTTTAATATTGTCCATTAATTAATTGTCCATTACTATATGTACACAGCGAAAAGGCAATAAAGTGGAAACTAGGAGCTAGTGGGACTCGAACCTATTTCGCTGGGTTTGAGAGTTATTGCTGCTAATAATCAAGCCAACCAGAAGTCCCCAGAAAAGGTTGTTCAAGCGAAGCCAATATTAACAGTTTCATCATCTTCCATTCAACTCTCTCGCCTTCGTAAATCAATTAAATGCTTTCCAAATGCAATTACGCACTTAAATAAGATTTAAAAGGAAAAGGTATTAAAGTGTGAAACTAAGAACACTTTAATACCTTTCCTTTTTCCATCTTATATGTATAAGTGCAGTAATTGCACTTAATTAAGATATTAAATACATAAATACGAAAGAATATGATGCGTTGTCAGTGTTCGATATCCTCTGTCAACATCTCTCACTGAAGAGATTAAAACGCGGAAGAGAAACTGAAAAGAGGACAGCGGAAGTGAAAAGGAAGACAGACGGAAATGAAACCGCGAGAAAAGGAGATCAAAACACCATGTTGGTAGATAAAGGGGAAAATCGCCAAGGGAGCGTTCCTCGCCCCCTCAATTTAGGTGTGAGGTAAAATGGAATCGTTCACAAAGCCTTCAGATCAGAGGGAATTGTAGCCATATTTATTACATCGACGAATTTTCAAAGAAATTACCCATGCCAATTAATATTTTCTCTCACTCTCACTATATATATATATATATATATATATACATAAAGTATTCATTAATTTGTGGGTTATTTATTGTAGACTGAAAAGTGAAATTTTTTTCTTTTATTCCTTCATTCAATCACTCAATTTATCATCATTAGTGGTGACTAGCAAGAAATGTCTTTTCACTATACTGTATATATATATATATATATTTTTTTTTTATCAATGGGTAAAGGTGTTCTATGAAGACTCAAACTCCTCATTATCACCCTACAATACTTAAAATAGAAAAGGAATATTGACATTTTTTTTCTAAATCCTCATTGCTATAACAAATAGATGGTCCTGTTCGAGAAATTAAGTTGTTTTTGTGCAGGAAGGAGGGGCCAAGGACGAATACTCTCAAAAACGCCCCGTCCCCCATGATTTAGTGCATACATTATGATTAACAATCAGTCAAGAGGGCCAGAAACTGACTCAGCGCTCAAGCCAGACGAACGCGGATCATTGCGCTAACGCCCCGATTACTATTACTAGCACCGTTGGGAGTCGAGTTCCTAACCTCAGTGTCTTCACTTCGCTTATAGAGAAATGATGTCACCCACTAACCCTCGTGCACTGGCATGTATATGCTTATCTGACGTCGCTAACGAGTCTTTGAATGGAAGGATGAGTTAGAGGATGTGGAATGGATGAGGTTGTGTGAATTGTAGAAACTTTTATCGGTAAAATATTGAAATACCTGTAAACAGAAGTGTGGTTCTATATTATGCTTGCATGAAATAGGAAAGTGCCACGAACATGGATAACACCGTTTCCCTTAGATCAGGGAGGTTAAGCGACGTTGGGTCCGTTCAGTAGTTGGATGGATGACCGTCCTCTGATGATGTATCAACCCTTCGATGGTTCGGATACCATATAAAGCTGTAGGTTCCCTCCGTCACATTACTTTTGCCGTTCCGAAGGAACTTAGAGAACTTCAATCATTACTATTAATATTATTTCCAACTTGGGACGTGTCATTATTTCTTCTTCTTTATGAGTCATGATTCGTAACGAAAAGAGAAAAAACGCATAAAAAAAATCCTTTAAGAAAACTATATTTCATTCCTGGATGAAAAAAAAATTACAAATTCTTCTGGACATCAAGCGAAATGATACAGGATAAAATGACAAATCACCCAACTTGTTAATTATAAATAATACTTGTGGGCTATTTAACTTCCTTCGTAATTGCAAAGGTTATGTGACTGAAGGGACCTATACAGCTTTACGTGGTTTTTCAAACTATCTACTGGTCGCTACATCATCTAAGCATCGGAAACGGTCACCCAAACAAGCAGTGACCAAAGACAAAGAAGTGGCAGGTGTTTGAAAGTGCCATTAGCTCTGCGGCTCCTATACACCACTGTATATAGAGGCGAGGCCACCAGCTTGACCTTCGTATAAAGACAGACCAACACATGGAACTGCTACGAGGTTACGAGGTATAAAACTTTCTTAATACTGGGCACAGCCTCACTTTTACAGCAAAAATAGGTTCGTTAAAATATATTACGTTAAAATATATTACGTTAAAATATATTTCCTGAACTAAAATATATTTAGTTCAGGAAATGGTGTAATTTTCATTAAATGCAGTTACGATGTGAATAAGAAAGGTCCAAGGACAAGCACAAAGTAACGTTTACAGACTTGTAACTGTGAGTCGTTAGATTTTGAGCATGCAGCTGTGAGACGTTACATTTTAGAACAACGTAACTATGAGAAGATAGATTTTAGAGACACGTAACTCTGAGACGTTACATGATATACAGTAGCTATGCAACAGTGAGACGTTACATTTTAAAGCCACGAAATTATGAGACGTTACAGCTTATAAACATGTAACATTGAAACTTTACTTTTAGAACCACAAAACTATGAGACATTCAATCAAACCAAAAAACAAAACCTTTATTCAGGAAGAATACATTTACAGTGCGGTCACGAAATTTCGAAACTACGATCGATCGAAATCTCGAAGTTTTGAAATTCCGATCACATGAAATTCAGCCAGACACGGCGAAACTCGCACTTCGCTTTGGTGCGACCAGCCATTTTAGTTTCGTTCTCAGCTTCAGAGTGTTCGCTGTCTCCCATTCATTCGCAGTGGAAATTTTTATATTTTTGCTCGCTGTGATTTTGCGAGCTGTGATTTTGACCTCTGCGGTTACGATGACGTATGTTATTTTAAATGGGTGGGATCAGCTCTATAATGGTGTTGCATCCACATGTTTAAGCGATTCCCGGGAATAATTGTCAGGGGGTGGAATTGCTAATCGTACATCTGCGTTTGGCTGACCCGTACGAAATCTACACAGAGAAGCCAGTTCGGTCTTCATATGTCATCTCAAAGTCTACAAGAACCCTCAGGTATGTTGACTGTAAATTAACATTATATAACATTGCATTGCTTTAATTTAATGTACATATTTGTTTTATCATAAAAGCCTTTTCTATCTGACATCATTGTATTGTCAAGAACATTCCATAAGTTCGGTCGGTATTCACACATACTGTTCGGTACAGTATTGTACACAGTACATATTATGCTTCCTACAATTTACAAAGATTACACTGGGGAACAAAAAAAATTTTCTTGGTGCCTGAGATTTTAGACCTTATTCTGGATATTTTCATGCCACTGATTCAGAAAATATCATCCATTTTGTTCTAGCAGCTCTAGTTTTTGAGATATTGCATACGTCATTACCTACTTTATTACCCTTCTGGAACGGTATTACGAGTTGCTCGTAAATCTAAATGCATCTGTATAATTAAATTGTAGCTATGATTTTGCTGATGTTGCTGTTTTGCATGTGTATTGTACATGTACTAACGTGAATTCTTTCCTGTTACAGGTGTTGACATGGCTTCATCACGAAGAAAGTGTTTAAATCATCCAGATGTGTTTTGTTTTATCTGCGGAGAGTACACGTTCATTGAACAGAGAAAAACTATTACTGATTTTGTGAAAAAAGCTTATTTTGCCTATTTCAAAGTACAACTAGGGGACCAAGATAAGCCATGGGCTCCTCATGTTGTGTGTAAAACGTGTACGGAGCATCTGCGGCAATGGACCAACGGAAAGAGGAGGTGCCTGAAATTTGGTATACCAATGGTATGGAGAGAACAGAGAAACCACAGTGATGACTGTTACTTTTGTTTGGTGAATATAAAGGGCATCAATGGACGTAACCCGAGTAAATGGACGTATCCTGACATAGACTCAGCTAAACGGCCTGTTTCACATTCAGATGAGATACCTGTCCCATCATTCAGCCATCTTCCAGAGCTCCCTCAAGAAGATGATGAATCTGCTATTGACAAAGAAAGCATATGTGGGCAAAATGACAGTGATTTCGAAGGACCGTCATCAGTTGCAGAAGGTTTTAGTCAACACGAATTAAACGACCTCATAAGGGACTTAAGTCTTTCGAAGAAATCGTCTGAATTGTTAGCTTCCAGAGAAAAAAATTTACTGCTGCCGGGAACCAAAATCACGTTATATCGCGACAGAGAAAAGGATTTACTGCCCTTCTCAAAAGGGAACGATTTAGTTTTCTGCAACAATGTGCGCGGATTGCTGATGAAAATGGGCATATCGGAATACACACCAAGTGAATGGCGGTTATTCATAGATAGCTCCAAACGGAGCCTAAAATGTGTTCTTCTACACAACGGCAACAGATACAGATCAATCCCAATTGGTCACTCAGTCGGTATGAGAGAAGAGCACGGGACAGTCGCCCTAGTCCTAGAAAAGATATCATACCGAGACCACCAATGGGTGATCTGTGTGGATCTGAAGATGGTGAATTTTCTCCTGGGCCAGCAGAGCGGGTACACCAAGTACCCGTGCTTTATATGTCTCTGGGACAGTAGAGCTAAAGATGAACACTGGGTGAGAAGACAGTGGCCTCTGAGAGAAAACATGGTGGTTGGATAAAAAAATATCATCAAAGAAGCTTTGGTTGACAGAGAAAGGATCATATTGCCACCACTGCACATCAAACTAGGTTTGATGAAACAATTTATAAAGGCTTTGAACAGAGATGGGACGTATTTTGGCTACATATGTAGAAAATTTCCTGCGCTGAGCATGGAAAAGCTGAAGGCAGGTATTTTCGATGGACCGCAAATCCGGGAACTCATGAAAGACCCGCGTTTCCAAGATTCAATGGACAACATTGAGGCACGTGCGTGGTCATCGTTTAGTATGGTTGTGAAGAATTTCCTTGGGAACTATAAGGCCGATAACTACGGTGAACTAGTGGAGAATATGCTCTCTTCTTTTTGTAAACTTGGCTGTAAAATGAGCATCAAACTGCATTACCTCCACAGTCATTTGGATCGTTTCCCAGATAACCTCGGTGATCTAAGCGAGGAACAGGGTGAACGATTTCACCAAGAACTAAGGACCATGGAAGAACGGTACCGCGGACGATGGGATACTCACATGATGGCAGATTACTGCTGGAGCATCCAACGCGAATGTCCTGGCACATCTCATCGCAAGAAATCTCAGAAACGCGGTTTATGTGAGATGTGTCAATGAAAGAACTTTTTTTGCCGTTCGTGTCTCAAGCTTGTTTGAATTTAATAAATATTTTTCGTACCTTATGCTTGTTTGATGTTAATACACTATTTTTGCTGACATTCATCATACTTTTGTATTCAATTGACAACAACAGTGATTGCCAGTCAGCAATTATATAATATTATATACATTATATAGAAATATATATAGATATATATCATATCTTGATAAGCAGAGCTGATGGAGAAAAACTAATGTCATTTTTAGAATCAGTGACCTCAATATACCCAGAAACAGGTCTAACATCTAAGTCACCAAAAGTTGTGTTCCCCAGTGTTATTTATGTAAAATGATGGTTAGAAATGTATTAATGTATCTTATATTAACTGGGTATTGTGCTGCATTAGTTATTTATGGCTTATTTTAGTCTTTTTGAAGGTTGTTTATGAACTTGTTTATGACCGTACGTACATATTACGGTGACCGGATCCGCGAGTCATGAGGATCGAAATTCTCACGAGTTCTGGACGGCGCAACCATCCCATTACTTCGAAATTTCGTGACTGCATTGTATAAGGTATACATATCACATCCACGTAAGTTCACACAATGTTGGCATAAACCTTTAAGTTTTGCATTTTAGTGGCAAGTTGTCTAATCAGCATTCTTTTCTGAATATACCGTTGGGAAGCATGAGAGCTTTCCAGACAAAAAATTTCGAGATTCATTTAAATTTTTACAAAAGAAAATAAGAAAATAAAGTCGCATTTAATTAATTCTTTTATTACGAATTACTACGAATGAAAATTAAGATAATCTTAGAAATAATAGAAAAAAAAAATGGTAAACGATATATGTTGAAATACCAATAATAATAATTAATTTCTATTATTACAAATGATAAATTATATAATCTTAAAGTAATGAATAGAGACAAATGAGGCACATTATACTGTATATACGGCGTAATAAATGGAACCTTTCAAAATAGGATTTATATAACTTTTGACTACACCCGATTTAAGACTGAATTTTGTATACATAAACGACATCTGAAATTTTTGAAAAGGGGACTGCGATATTTTCTTCAGTAATATTAAGCGGATATGTACTTATATGGAAGCCGACATGTAAAATGGTATATTCTTCAACATTCTATGGGAATTATTTTCCTTAATTTAAGGGAGGGTAATTTGTACATGTACAGATTAAACGACATAATTAAATTTAGGGGAAACTGATGGGGATTACAGACACAAAAAAAAAGCAGGATACGGAACTGAAAGTTACATGAGTTCAGTTGACACAGGCTCGGCGTCGCGGGGCACCCCCGGCAGAGGAGTACGGGGGTGCTAACCACAGCACTGTATATATGCAACTAGGATGTTGTACAGATGCGCTCATTATTCGGAGGACATTCTTGAGAACAGATAGCGGCACCTGACATATATTTGTTGTGTGTACTACAAACGGTTGTAACATTTTATGAATGAATGTTTAGTGAGTGAGCGCTGAGTGGTTGGTTGTCATTGCCAAATGTCTTTGGAACATAATTATTTCTATTCATCACTCGGGTTTACATATTACTATAGGGAAACATAAATGAATAATTAAATATACATTCAAGATGATAATATACAGTATATTAACAAGGGGGATGTCAATGAAGTGAATAAAAAATGGTCTTGTCAAAACTAAAAAGCCTTCGGACATGGTGACAAGTGTTCATGGTATTGGAAAGCCTGTCATCCTGAACGAGGAATAAAAACAGAGCCGTTGGTAGGCATTTTTTGCGCCTTGAACAAATTCCAAATTGATTCATTTATTTACATTTAATATTGAACATAGATTCAGATATTATTTTGTGTTATAACAAAGACAGAGCAAAAACCTGATATGTATATATATATATATATATATATATATATATATATATATATATATATAGAGAGAGAGAGAGAGAGAGAGAGAGAGAGAGAGAGAGTTTATGAATGAAAAAACAATGTTTTAATGCACATTAAATTTTAATAACATTATAACATTACCAGATTGATGGATATCTGTAGGTTTCATACGTCACTGCTTAGAATATCTTCCAATTGGCAAGTGAACGACAGCTGAATGGATACTACTGGTATAGCATTGTTATATCCGGAGCAAATGCTATTTCTAGATCAGCAACACTAATATAGTAATAAACAATCACTGGGAAAAATATTATTTAGAAACGAAGAATTTTTTGTATTGAGGCAGCATCATAAATGTATATAATTGTTTTGTATTAATAAGTTCCATGTTACAGTTTAAGTGTTGAACCACTGCAGCTGTGACCCTTGTCGTTGTCTCACCTCAAAAGAGAGAATTACAGAAAATAAAACTATTACAGTGATTCTTATCAATAAACATAGCCATTTAAATGATTATATTTGACAATTTTGCAAAGGTGTTACACATTCATAATTACCATTGTATTTGACAGATATTTTATGCATGAACACAACAAATTTAATATGTTGTCCAGCCACCGTTGTTGTCTATAACTTCCTGCAGTCGATGTGGTACAGAAGCATATTTAATACACAGCAATGCTATCTAAAAAAGAGGCCATTCACTTATTATGCCCTGAAAAGCAGTGACTAAAGACATTTGGCAATGAGTCAACCAACCAATCAGCACTCACTTACTAAACATTCATTCAAATGTTACAACCAGTGGTGTAGTCCTAAAATTTTAGGAAGGGTAACACTACAGGCAAAACTTTAATAGAGCGTTTCAAAGAACAATTACTGTATAAAAATAGTAAAAGTTAATTCGAAAATAAAAAATATATATTTAGTAAATAAGACTACAAATACAATACATGCTCTAGTTACTTTTAATTTGAATAAAACACACATATAGATACTCGTATCAGTCGTATGTATACGGTATAATGCAGTTTCATAGTGATATAGTAGATACTACAGTTACATATAGTCTACAATAGGCTCCATACAGAACGAATGTCTGTTTCCTTCTTTGAAACTTGTCTGGAACGAGTATCATCTGCAGATCGGTGTCTGTAGCTACATGCCATAGACAACTATAATAATTATAATGAGTGAGGTACCAACCTTCCAAAATATGTCGTCTTGGTATTCTCCACTGAAGTGGAGCGGAAAACTAGGGGGGATAAGTGCTGGATAAAAGTCCGTAAGTGTTCAGCATTCAGGTATGGCTACTACAGTAGGTAGTATAACGCTACTTCACTGAAATTTTAGGAAGTATAACGCCGTTATACCGCGTTACCCCTCGACTACACCCCTGGTTACAACCGTTTGTCGTACATACAACAAATATATGCCATGTGTCACTATCTGTTCTGAAGAGTGTCCTCCGAATAATGAGCGCAACTGTACATTAATAGGAGTTAATGAAATATTGCTTTAGTGATTTACGAAGCGAAATAAATAATGGTGCTTATCTGACATTTATAGGTATAGAGTTCCATGTATCTGTTCTTTTGTAAGAGAAAGCACTTCCTGCAATTTGGATTGAATAATTTAGTTTGTGTAGCAAAACATTGGGAAGCCTTATATTATGATTATGGTTGGTCTGATGCGGTGTAATCGCCCTGTGAATGGGCGAAGTATAGTTTCTGTTATTAGCAACTTTTAGATCCACGTAAATGTGAAAATTTGCATGTTAAAGCCATGTAGCTGTGAGAAGTTACATATTAGAAGTGAAAAGTTACATTAGTATCTGATTCAGGCTTTGAGGTCAGCCCTATTCAGCTGTGCAACATCTTCATTCAAGCTTCATTCACTCAGCTTAGTTATATGGCTTATAAAGATGTTAAGAACACATTTTCAGAATTTTAATGGACATACAGTCATGAAGTAAGAGCAAATACCACCCATCGCTGTGCATATGAAGGGATGTTCGTACGGAAATGCAGGTACATTATACATTGTTCATGGAGAAATTAAAGTTTTAAAGTACAAATAAAAGTTGTGATTTCCAATCCCACTCCCCAAAAAAACTCAATTACCTATTTAATTACACAAAATTACTCCACGTAATTAGTAATTTGGTAATCTTTGCAGAAATTGTTTCGCATCCCATTTTTGGCTTCAAACGATACAAACGCTTTAATTAAAGTTAACTTTATGAAGCGCTGTTAAGCTTCCAATGCCGTTACATTCTTTATTACTGAAAGGGTTTAATTAAATATGTCATTTAATCGCCCAAGTAATTAATTCTGGTCACGTGACTTTGCAATACCTTAGTCAAACTTTTAATAAAGATCCCAGGAAAGCGCGAACAGTATTGAAAAGAATCTATAAACACGTATTAATATTGGAGACCCAAAGAGAGAGAGAGAGAGAGAGAGAGAGAGAGAGAGAGAGAGAATGTCGATGGTGATATTTCAAAATCTCGTTAGAAGCAAAAGCACAAGTTTACAGAAGGGACAAAGAGAGTAATAATGTCTCGTGTCTTGAACGTTTTTGGCCGTTTAAAACCTAATTGTTAAATGGGAAAGAAAAAAAGTGGTTACTTATTTTTTGTACAATATGTGCCAACGCGAAGTAAGTAAAGTGAATAGATCCGCCTTGTGGCAAGGACTTAGAATATGTGATGTCACTTTTATACATAGACGGTGTACATAAGGCCCTGTCACCGTTTTGAATATAAGTAAAAAGGAAATATTGAAATATTGAATTAATGTAAAAGATGTAATTATACACCTTTATACACGATTTTCGCAATTCTATCGTTATTTACTCACTTATCGTGACCTATGAACGTAATATACCACCCTCCATTCTCATCTCTAATGACTTTTTCACTCTACACCTTTCCCGAACATCATCATTTCTCATCCGGACGATCCGTTTCACATCAGTCGGTTTCCTCAACTGCTTTCGCTTTGGACATCAAATGACCTATCATGTCAAACAAGTGACTAACATCCAGACATCAACATTAGCACCAATACACCTTCATCTTACTACATCTATACTCAAGCACTTCCTTCCTACCAAGGCTTTTACTGCTCCCATGACTTGTTTGCCCTTCTTCACTCCACTTTCAGTTTCATATGTACTAGTAGTACCTCTTTAGTTACTCAAATGCCTGACATATTTAAATTGTTTCACAACACTTAAATTTTCTCCATTCACCACAATATCACATGCTGATTTTCCTTCTCCCTCAACGATAACAACCTTACTTTTATTTAAATCCGCTTCCAACACATTTCTTTCACAAATATCAACAAAACTTGTCACTCTTCTCCTTAATCGATTCGTTGTATCATTCTCCCAGAGAATACATCAAATACGACACCTGTTACTCATTCTCTTTCAAGTTTATATTTATTCATCTCTCTCGCACTCTTTCTTTCGTCTCACGGATCAACGCCTCTATATATGATATATGGCGACATGCTATGGCGACATCTCGGCACTGTCGTATACCAATAATTAAATAGTAAACCACTAGTCCAGGGGTATTCAAACCTGTGCACGCTGGCACATTTGGGCCCACGAACCCATTTCGGTGTGCCCACGAGTAGCCCCGAGATAAGGTTTTAGAGACCGGTTAATAGGAAGAATATTCCAATAAAACCAGATAATAATATTCTTTATGTGTTTTATGTATTTTTTATCATAAGGTTTTTTATGTGTGCCCACCTGTGCTTCAGCATTTGGAAAATGTTCCCGCCTGCGAAAACGTTTGAGCACCCCTGCACTAGTCACTCGACTCACTCTTAATTTTAACACAACCACTGCTATCTGTATAAAGCCTCTAGGACAATATTTCCCCACGGACAATATCCTCCCGCGGACAATATCCCCCGAGCACAATATCCCCGCGGACAATTTAAAGCCAATTTAAAGTCCGTCACAGTGGGATAGATAATTTTGACCATTTGTTAGATTAAAATTTAAAAACATTAAAAACTTAGGTTATATGCAATACCGCGCAAATAATCTAAAATCTCTCTATTTTCATACCCTCGGATCACCGTCAAAAGCCTGGCTGCAGAGTCTTCATATTTTTTCCTTCTGGGTTGTGTAGCATGACCTGCTGCTCTCTGAATAAAATGAACTTGTTGCAGTGATTGTTCGCGTTGAATAAATGAAATAAACTTCCAAATGTTTGGGTGAACACATGAAGCATTGGACGTAAAGCTCCTATGTCATCCTTCAAGAGAATTGTTGGTTTTTGGTAATCCCTCTTTTGCTCTATCATACATATTCCACATATCTATATCAAACATTGGTTTTCGACGTCATCGACGATGTGGTCTTCCAATGTATGTGTCTTCAAAATAATCAACTACTGAATGAGTGTCTGGGGTCAGGATTTCATAATTCTTCAAATGCTGCAACAACATTGTCAGGTGGGACAAGGGCCAAGGCTGCTATCATTCTCATATTGAGCGCAAACTCGTTATCTAACCTAACCTAACCTAAACAAACCTAACCTAAAGGTGTGTGTGTGTGTGTGTGTATATGTGTGTATATATATATATATTATATATATATATATATATATATGTATATATATATATATATATATTCATGCGGGTTGCTTCTAAAAAGCTTCAATTTAATATTCAAGAGAAATCCAATGACAAGGAGGAATGTAAATGCCATGAAAAGTCTTCTTTAATGCAACGTTTCGAGCAATATGCTCATCTTCAGGCTAAATAATAATATGAAATTAAAATCAATAAACAATTAAAACAAGACAAAACAGTTTCTATAAGACCAATTCTTAAAAACAAAATTTAAAAAGACTAAAAGAAGGTTAAATTCAAAGTTATTAAAATTTACATATAAAATTACAAGAAATTTAAAAAGCTATTTTTAAATTACATATAGTAAATTTGAAATTAATACAATGGAATAACATTACTAACCCTTCATTGCTGGTTCCGAGGCACAAGTAATTTTAAAACAAAACACATGGAACATACTATGGGTTGGGTGGTTGGAGAGTTATAAGTTGGGAAGGGGGAATTATAAAAAATTTAAAGGGACAGCTGAGGAATCAACATTTAGAGAAGGGGTCAATGTTTTTATATAAAGAGTTTCCAAAATTCTAAGTGAGTTGGAACAAGAATTATACCCGAGAATTTTAAAATTATCTAAAGTGACATCAGTTTTACATTTAATGCTATGTTCCCGGATACTAGAGGCTTCTTTTTTATTTAAAATTTTACCTGTTCGGCAACTTATTCCCAGATGCGAATAAAATCTAGCCCTGAGAGAGCGCACGGTGCTGCCAATATAAGTACCAAGGAGACACCTTGGGCAAGTAAATAAATATACAACACCGCTACGCAACGAATCAGGAGTTCGATCCTTCGCTGAGAAAAAGCTACCTAAAGACGTTTTATTAATAAATATAATGTGAAAATCAGTATGATAAAAATTTTTTTTAACAACTTCGTAAATTTAAGTTTAAATTCTTTATTCATGGGACCCATTTCAGGTACCAAGAAATATTTTACATCTTTAGGCACTGAAATACAGGGAAGTTGAGGGCTATAAACATTATTTAAGAAAGATCTTATTAGTTTATCTACATATTGAACAGGAAAACTATTATTGGTAAAATATAATCTTAAATTATTAAATTCATCGTAAAGTAAGGTAAAACTAGAAGTCAAATTATATCCTCTGAACAAGAGTGTTTTAATGCACGACATCTTATAGTTAAAATCAGTAAAACTAAAAAAATTCATGTCCAAACCGGTAAAAGTGGGTTTCCTGTAAACTGATGTAGTAATAGAATCCCCTTTTTTCGAAATTAGAAGATCTAAAAAGGGAAGGGAGCCATTTTCCTCAGTTTCCATTGTGTAAGTTATATTGGGGTGCAGAGAATTTAAGAAATTAAAAAATTGTTGCGCTTGGAACACCTCTCCGTCCTATTCTAGCTTCGTATAACTTACCTACCTTTCAATTGGCAAAATTTGTTGTTGGTTTTTTGTCACCTTTTGCGAAAAATGCGTATACCATAAATAACTCTTATGAATTTCAAAAAGATCTTCTTAGTGAGAATTTCGGTTCAAAAAAGTTTTTTGTCAGTTTTGATGTAAAGTCGCTTTTCACGAACGTACCTGTATCAGAAACTATTGCCATTATTTTAGATAGGGTTTTTAGCTCTGTTGATAGTTTTCATGGTTTTTCATGGTCTTCTTTTAAGGAACTTTTAGAACTGGTTTTTAAGCAATGTTATTTTACTTTCAATAATAAGGTTTACCAACTAATTGATGGTGTTGGGATGGGATCACCCATCGGACCTTTATCAGCTGATTTTTTTATGACTCATTTAGAAAGTATAATTTTTAGACAATCTCCCACCCATTGTAAACCAATTTTTTACCGACGCTTCGTTGATGACTCGATAGCTGTCTTTGATAATGCTGTACAAGCGCAACAATTTTTTAATTTCTTAAATTCTCTGCACCCCAATATAACTTACACAATGGAAACTGAGGAAAATGGCTCCCTTCCCTTTTTAGATCTTCTAATTTCGAAAAAAGGGGATTCTATTACTACATCAGTTTACAGGAAACCCACTTTTACCGGTTTGGGCATGAATTTTTTTAGTTTTACTGATTTTAACTATAAGATGTCGTGCATTAAAACACTCTTGTTCAGAGGATATAATTTGACTTCTAGTTTTACCTTACTTAACGATGAATTTAATAATTTAAGATTATATTTTACCAATAATAGTTTTCCTGTTCAATATGTAGATAAACTAATAAGATCTTTCTTAAATAATGTTTATAGCGCTCAACTTCCCTGTATTTCAGTGCCTAAAGATGTAAAATATTTCTTGGTACCTGAAATGGGTCCCATCAATAAAGAATTTAAACTTAAATTTACGAAGTTGTTAAAAAAAAATTTTATCATACTGATTTTCACATTATATTTATTAATAAAACGTCTTTAGGTAGCTTTTTATCAGCGAAGGATCGAACTCCTGATTCGTTGCGTAGCGGTGTTGTATATTTATTTACTTGCCCAAGGTGTCTCCTTGGTACTTATATTGGCAGCACCGTGCGCTCTCTCAGGGCTAGATTTTATTCGCATATGGGAATAAGTTGCCAAACAGGTAAAATTTTAAATAAAAAAGAAGCCTCTAGTATCCGGGAACATAGTATTAAATGTAAAACTGATGTCACTTTAGATAATTTTAAAATTCTCGGGTATAACTCTTGTTCCAACTCACTTAGAATTTTGGAATCTCTTTATATAAAAACATTGACCCCTTCTCTAAATGTTGATTCCTCAGCTGTCCCTTTAAATTTTTTATAATTCCCCCTTCCCAATTTATAACTCTCCAACCACCCAACCCATAGTATGTTCCATGTGTTTTGTTTTAAAATTACTTGTGTCTCGGAACCAGCAATGAAGGGTTAGTAATGTTATTCCATTGTATTAATTTCAAATTTACTATATGTAATTTAAAAATAGCTTTTTAAATTTCTTGTAATTTTATATGTAAATTTTAATAACTTTGAATTTAACCTTCTTTTAGTCTTTTTAAATTTTGTTTTTAAGAATTGGTCTTATAGAAACTGTTTTGTCTTGTTTTAATTGTTTATTGATTTAATTTCATATTATTATTTAGCCTGAAGATGAGCATATTGCTCGAAACGTTGCATTAAAGAAGACTTTTCATGGCATTTACATTCCTCCTTGTCATTGGATTTCTCTTGAATATTATGTATATATATATATATATGTGTATATATATATAATATATATATATATATTATATATATATATACTGTATATATATATATTATATATATATAGTGGTATTATATATATAGTGGTATTATATATAGTCCGGGATATTGTCCTCCGGGTTATATTGTCCTCGGGGGGATATTGTCCTGATACCCTATATAAAACCTTTTTCTACACTTAACAATTTACCACTAACATCATACATTCTGCACTTGCCACAACACATCTATTTACTTTAAAATACGCTTTCTCCAAATCCATAAACGTCATATACCTTTTTCTTCTTATCACTTACCTTTTCAATCAGCTGTCTCAATGCAAACATGCACTTAATTAATACACCCTCTTCCTTCTTTAGGCTTTCTCGTTCATTTCCAACCTTATTTTTTTTAACTTCCTTTATCAACACTTTTCTCTATACTTTTTTACCCATCGTTAAAAGACATAGCCTTAAAAAATTTTAATTCATTTCTTTCACCTTTATTTTTAACTATGGTGCAATTACAGCTTTCATCGAGTTACCTGGAACACACCCACTTTCTCTTTATTACATATCTTCCACAGCCATTCACGTACCTTTCTACCTAAACATCTGGTCACTTTATTATACACATCACATCGGTTCCTTCCGACTTTCCTTTCTGCAGCTTGCATACTGTTCGTTCAATTTCCTCTAATTTGATATTTTTCACTTCTTGATATACACTTCTACATACGCTACCAAAACCAACTGCTTTCATATTTACTTCTTGTTTATCTACCTCACCTACAAGTTCACTAAAATACTCTTTAAATGTTTCGCGTATTTGCTCATCTTCCACAAACACATCGCCGTTCTTATCTTTCATATTACCAATTATTCCACCAGAACGACCTTTGTTCTTTCTTACTCCTTTCATTCATCTTTTTCAATTCTTCATCTACTCTCATTTTACTTATTTTATCATAGACCTAATATTTTTCTTTGTATTCTTTGTACAACCGCGGATGGACTTTAAAACGTCTCTAGTATGTACAGGGTGTACCAAAAAAATATTACCCTGATCCTGAACAATATAATTTTATCTTTATCAAATGTTATTTGTAAAATCAATATATGTGTCCTGTATAGAATTTCATGGTCTATCTCTGGTGAAGTTGGATTTTTGCTAACTGTAACCATTATTTTGTAATTCGCTGTTATACAGACACGGGTAGAAAAACTTTGTTTCTATACAGTTACCTAACTGAGTCCAAGATTATGAGGAATGTGCTCTCCTCCATTATCAATGCACGCTTGCAACCTTGCTAACCATTCTTGACTTCTCCATTATCGACGGCAGAACCGCATCAAGGATTTTTTCTTGGTAATAAGCAGCAGTGATTTTGGCATTTTGATCAACAAAAACAATCTCTGATTTCCTTAACTTTGAAATAAAGATGGAAACCATGACTTTTTGAGAAAAATGCGGACGTTCCCTGCAAATTCGATGTAGACTGATAGATATTTTGTCCTGTCTTCCATAAACGGTCATTTTGTATGTTTATTGTTGAAGCAACCGTAAAGGTCTTCGTCGCTGCACCATATTTTCGACACTTCTCTGTCTGGGAATCGATCTAACAGAGCACGACAGTTTTCAACTCTTGCTTGCTTATTTGATGCAGAGAGCTTATGAACTTCGAATCTTTTAAAACATTTAAGACCAAGATCATCTTTTACTATACGACGAACACTAGAGCGAGAAATACCAGTAGTTTTTGAAATTTCTCTAACGGACATGTGGGTGTTGGGCCTTTCTTCTTGACTGCATATCATGGATGAAACCGTGTCAATATTTTCCTCACTACGTGATGTTTTTGGCCTTCCACTGCCTTTTCGTTTGGTCGACCCTGTGATATCGATTTTCTTTGAGATATTGAGGTCCAGGTATCGTCCATCGTTTATTTGGAAACTCTTTCTTCATTCGTTTTGCACCCGAGTGTTTCTCCTTACGCAGGTTCAATATCAATGCTTCATCTTCCAAAGAGTATTTCATTGTTATAACTTGCTCACCAACTATAGCAGAATGATGGTCTGAAATGAAAAAAGAAATAAATTAATTATTTTGTGTAAAAATTAGGAAAATTAATTATTTATGGAGAAACTGACTGTCATCTGAAAGTATCTGTTGCTGACTTTGACCGCCTTTCAATTGAGCACCATATTCTGATACCTCCCTCCAGTTGTGAGTCTGTACCTCTACTCCTGGGGTGTTGAATCTAGATTCAAAGGCAATGCTTGAAAGAGTAAAAGTATGGGTACAACATACGGCCTCAACAATAAGATCAATATACAGGGTGAGCCACAATATTTTTTTCAAAAGTTGGTAAGAATCCAAGATTAAAATGTTTGTTCTCATTATCTTAGTCTCTCTCTCTCTCTCTCCCTCTCTCCCTCTCTCCCTCTCTCCCTATATACCTATACATATAAACATACTGTGTGTGTGTGTGTGTGTGTGTGTGTGTGTATTAGTGATGGATCGAATAACCGCAACCGCACTACAACCGCACAAAAATTCACAACCGCAACCGTAACCGCAACCGCCGTTCCATAAGTGCGGTTGCGGTTGTAAAAAGCTGTTAATTTTAATTTTAGGTTAATTAGAAATATTTCTTTTTTTAAAAAGAAAATGATGGGTCTCCTTATGCGTGGAGCGGGAACGTTGTACGATGAGAGGCGTTGCCGCTTGAAAGGTGAAAATGCAGCAAAAATATTATTCTTGAAATTCACACTGCCTGTCATTAAGTTTGACATCAGTTTTTCAAATGAATAATAATCCATAACTTTCCAATGGGTGGAGGCTGGGGAAAGTGGTAGGTGGGATGAACAGTGCGATGGGTCCTCGTCCCTCATCCTGGTAACACACTTAGTGCAAAATATGGTTTTAATTAATTTGACCTATTCTTTCATAATAGCTATATAAGTTTAGAATATACTTCATTTAAATAGTATTTATTTAGTAAATACCTTATGTTGAACACAAGTTTTGCAACACACAAATAGCGGTAGCGGTGTATTGCAAATCTTGTGTTCAACATAAGGTATTTACTAAATAAATACTATTTAGTATATATTATGTACCAAGTGTGGCTAAATCGCACTATAGTGGCTAAATCCAGTTAATAATTACGCATTTTTCCTAGTATATAATAACCGCAACCGCGGTTGGAAAAAATTCGACAACCGCAAACACAACCGCAACCGCGGTTGTGAAAAACCGACCACTCGATCCATCACTAGTGTGTATATTATATATATATATATATATATACAGGGTGTCCCGTAAGTCTGGACCCATAGGGAAAAATAATAAAATTACAAAATAGTCCAAAAATTTATTTATAATATATTTTTTTATTATTTTTATTATTATTTTTATTATTTTTTTATTATGATCTTACTCCGCTGGAGTTTTATTTGTGGGGACACTTGAAAGCCAAAGTGTACGAGGTCAAACTTCAGAACATTTTCCACCTTAAAGCACGCATTGTGGAGGCGTGTCAAGAAATTTCTGCGACTGTGATTCAGAAAGTGCTGTCGCAGTGGAGATTGCGTCTTCAACTATGTGTGCGACACAACGGCGGACACTTTGAACAGATTATGTAATAAATTTTTGGACTATTTTGTAATTTTATTATTTTTCCCTATGGGTCCAGACTTACGGGACACCCTGTATATATATATATATATATATTATGTATAGGATTAATATACTAAGGTTAATTAATTACTGATTGTAAATTAACCCACAAACAAAATTGATCATGCAAACAGAATGAATTGTATGTGTAAATACCAAACTGTAAACAAAGCAACGAACCGAAATGGCGGCTCTGTCTTTTTCGTTTCTGAAACGACGTTTTATAAATTCTTGAGTACATGAAACTAAAAACATATACATGTTAAACACTCGTGTAATTTAGGGAAAAAGACACGAATTTAATTGTCTATTTAATTCTGAATAAGTTTGGATTAAAATACCATATGGAGGTTACCCAAAAACTAGGAAAATAACTAATGTAAAAATTACATTAAAATACAAACGTAGCCATGAGGATTTATTTGACTTGGTTCGTGCAGACGTTTGAAAAATGAAACGCCGAATCGAAATCATACTTTCATATAAAACGGAAAAACTCCTTTAGAATTAGATTGTTACATTATTAACAAGTTTAACGCATGCTAAAATTACACCTTCTGAAAGGTTAATAATTCGTAAAAATAAGATGAATCAAGAAGAGAATTTTATTTGAGTACGTAAGTAAATCTTACGCCTAGCAGCCTCGCGCGGCAACAGGTAGTCATAGGCCGAAAAAAAGAAGTTATATAAACTCGTATCATATTAAAACAGTGAACGACAATGAAATTTATATCAAAATACTCTTTACCCATTGCTGAATAACGTAGCATAAAATTATGTTAGATAAAAGATGGAATTAAGGTCTTCCACTATGATATAAAACGCGAAGCAAAAGGCGCCAAATAAGAAGTACGCTGGGGCATGCCTCTCTGAACGTGAAACTATGAAGTCATAAAAGACTCCGTGTGAAAGTTGAAGTAAAAGTACCAAATTAGTTCACCCTATAAGAGTACAGAAAACGGACCTAACGCGTAAATCACCCTTAAAGCGAATGTGTTGTCTAAAGAAATTGAAACGCAAAATAGTCTTCCCTTAAAAAATTAACGGAAGAAAACGGAGACACTCCGCATATTCTATTCGTGTCTACAAATACTCGAAAAATAGTGTGTCCTACATTCTCCGTTTAGAAAATGGACCGAGTTCCGTGCATACGGTAGAAATATAAAAAAACGTGTTATTGTAATGCAAAAAATCTCAGGAAGAGGATATTTACCACTGTCAAAAAGGAAGTATGTAAACAATGTAACTAAGGTATGCATTAAACATTATAAATGAATTGGTCAAATAACCAGATAGGATTAAAATAATTCTATGAAACTGTATTATGTACCTAGTTAATACGGTCAAAAGGCCGAGTAGAGAAACAATTGTTACTCTAAAGATAATTCAATCAAAATTGTCTTATGTATGCGTTCATTCATTTTTAATGGCCTTGCGTATTACAATACGCTGTATTCAGTTAAATAACTACCAATTGTAGATTAAACTTGTATAACAGTCAAATTTAAATTGCTTCTGCATTTTACTTAATTGTCTTATTATCAAATGTCATTCTTCGACAAACTTTCATTACTGTAAAAAATTTCATTTTTGCATTGTAATTGGTTTAGAAATTCTGTGATGAATATATTATTTTTGTAAACGTTTTTCAATTATTCGCCTACACGGATTGACAAGGAAATAAGAATATATAACAAGTGATATATATATAACCTTTGGTTAAATTTATATAATGTGGTTTAAAGGAAAACAGGCTAAAATAAAAATATAAATCATACATTAAATGTAAAAAATAAAACCACTTTACCACCTGAATTTTTTGTAAGGTTAAGTTATGAATGCGTGTATTTGAAAGGTTATAAATTAGTCTGTTTGGGCAGTAAAGGGTTAATATAATATAATATATATATATAATATATATATATATCAGTTAATACAAGACAGTTCCTGATGAACTCTAAACCTTATTCTTGTAAAGCAGCTCATTAAATTTCAAACGTATTCTAAATCGCTTTCCCTTTCGGATTTTACGCCAAAAGAATTAAGATTAATTGCCATTATCGAAGAAGTGAGTCGAGAAATGAGAAGAACCTGATGGAATGTGTGTCAGTGTGCAACGAAATGACTGGACAGATACTCCTCCAAGACAATAGCCGTTCGTGGATTGAAGTGAGGCGTCAGACCATGTGGATCTTAGCATTTAAGGTCTTTGTCAGCCTGTAACTCTATAACTCTGTAACTGTTCCAGTGATGGAAAGAAATTTGCGTGTATAAAAGAAGAGAAAGGAACTGAGAGGATAGAATCTGAAAGGTTGGATGCGAATGAGGTACTAGAAGAATAGAGGAAGAACGGAGGAAGTCGAAGGTGAGCTAAATGAACAAACAGTGTTCAGAATGTATATAAAAAAGGGGTTACTGACGAGAGTAATGATGTGTTTGGATATATACAAAGTGATGTAAAGAAGAAGACGGTTGCACGCGACTGCAAGATTACTGTTTGAGAAAAGAGACTGTGTGAAGAAAGCCAGAAAATCAACTTGGCACTGGTGAAACCAGAACTGGCACAGAATGAAATGGGTGTTAAGAGAAACCTTAAAAATTCAAAATAAAACCAGTTGCTCATCAAAAAGAGAACTGGTTTTTAAAAAATAGAACAATATCGTGGAAGTAAGTGAAAAAATATAAAAGTCGGCCGTGTGAAATGACTTGAAATATGAAAAATAAGAAGAAACATTTTAGCTCAAAATTGCACGAACGAGGATGACTTCAAAATAGTGTTTTAGTAGACTTTATTCAGGATGGCCAGAAAGTGGCACAGCGATCAAACCAACTGATGCAGCTCTAACTCCTGTGTCATTATTACCAGCATCATCGAGAGTCGAACCCCCGACCTCAGTGTCGTCCCTTCGCTTATAAAGAAACGACGTTATCACTGAGCTTCGGACGCTGGCGATTGTAGGTGATACAGATAAAAAAAACGGTAAATGAATACGACCGCATTTGTGTTGTTGGTTTATGTATGCATTAGGAAACACTAAAGTCAGTAAGTCAATAGGATTGAATAAAATTTTTAAAATTATCAAATGTGGAAGCGAAATATTAGTGTGCTTATTCCGGCCGATAATCATGCATGTTTACTTACAAAATTGTTGAGTGAAAATTAACTAACTTGAGTAATCCAAATAACTGCTATGCAAGGAGCATCTTACGCGTCGTTTAAAACGATGCATTAATGCCAACACTGTCGAATGAATACGGGACACATGTTTGGAATAATAATTTTTGTTTGGAAAGGGTAAAAAACTTGAATTAAATTTTGAGAAGTTTAAATGTTGCAGAAAGTACTGATATGAAAAATAAAAATCTTTGAATGTAAGAATAGAGAGAAGCCAGCTACTTTGATGCACACAAAGAAAAGAATAACTGAAGTTTGTTATAGATAAAATATCTGTAACTTTAGCTAAAATAATTATCAGTCAAAATATTTCCAAAGGGATATTCCCGTGAATGCTAAAAAGTGGTTATACGAGTATAACAACCCAGTTTAAGGGGAGTGATCCTGCACTAGAAACTAATTTATAGGCCGGTGTATTCATTATCTGTATTCAGTAAAATTTTTTGGTAAGTTGTAAAAATGTGCAGCAAAATTTAGAATCATACATTTTATTATCTCCAAATCAAAAATAAAACAATGGAAAAATAAAACAACGGAAATTATTAGTTTAAATCTTATCGAAAGTGCAAATGCAGCTAAAGAGAACAAAAGAAATAATGATTTCTGTATTTTTGGATTTCAGTGAGGCTTTTGATGTAACAGATCATGCTATTCTATTTAACAAATTATACTGTTACGGCTTCAGAGGAGCTATAAATGATTGGTTTAAAAGTTATTTGTCCAATAGATATCAATTTGTATCAGTAAATAAAGTCTGCTCGACTTAAACGATTGTAAAACATGGTGGACCGCAGGGCTTAGTCTTGGGTCCACCGTTCTTTTTATTATACAGGGTGTACATAAAGTCAGGATCTATTTTTGTGAGGCACTTGGAAATTATATGGAATTCAATCATAAAATGATAAAGTGGTAACATTTATTAAATAATTAAGAGTAGGATTCGACGTGACGCCCATCAGTATCCCTGCACAGCTCAAATCGTTCCGCAGCATTTCTAAACACATTCTGGAACATTTGCGGGGTTATGTTATCTGCAGCAGTTCGTGTACGTAAGTTCAAGACTCGTAATCTTCGTCTGATAGACGTGCGATTTGATAAAGCCCCATGCAAAGAAATCTAAAGGGGTTAAATCTGGTGATCTCGCTGGCCAAGGTCTGTTGCTTCCGCGTCCGATCCAGCGATTTGGAAAACGTCCATTTAGATAATCCTGAAGAATTTTGGCATAGTGACAAGGAGCACCATCATGTTAATAGACGACGGTACTAACAATCCTATCCCCAATCAGCTGAGGTTCATGGAATTGCTGCAACATGTCCAGATAAATAAGCCCCGTAACTGTAGCTTCAGCAAAGAAAAAAGGACCATAAACCTTAGATTTTGTTAAACCCATCCAGACATTAACTTTAGGTGAGTCTCTTTCCCAATTTTGGACGAAATCATTCGGTCTTTCATCTGCCCAAATTCGACAGTTATGGCGATTAACCTTTCCACACGTATGGAAAGTGGCTTCATCACTAAAGAGACTGTTGTCCATTAAATTATCACTCCAGATTTGCTCTACGAGATCAGCACACACAGCACTTCGTCGAGGGAAATCTTCCTCATGTAAATCATGTAAAACCTGCAAATGATAGCTTTTCTTCTGCAAATTAACTTTCAGAATTTTGTGCACAGATGACGTCGGGAGGCCGAGTCTGTGTGATGCAGCACGAACGGACGTACGTGGCTCCTCAGTGATAATTCCGCGTACTGCATTCACGGTAAGATCTGACATACACGGTCGTCCTGATCTTGCTTCATCATTTACAGATCCCGTTCGTTTAAATTTGTTCACCAATTTTCGTATTGTCTTGTCTATTGGCCCCGGCTTATGAAATCTCCTTCTAAACTTCTCTCTGATGTCATTGTATTTCTTTCCCTCGATTCGCCAAATTACTATTGCCACATGCTCTTCTGTATTCATTCTAAGGGCTTCTGAAAAGAAAAATAGAAAAAAATAATTATTTCACAAAAATAGATCCTGACTTTATGTACACCCTGTATATAAATGATCTTCCACGCTCTTCTGATATACTTAACTTCATAATGTTTGCAGGTGGTACAACTGTGTGTTTTTCTTGCAAAGATGTTAATTCAGCTAAGGAAAAGAGATCACCTGAAGATCAGGGTCCCCATGTATTCTTGTTCTTTACTTTACAGTACCAAATAAAATAATGAATTAAATTGAATGCCAAGTTAGGTCAATTGTACGCCCTTGACGATTGGTTAGATTAAGTCGTGATATTTACGTTAGTTTTAACAAAGATATCATTTGGTAATTGAGGCTGGGGGCCCTGATCTTCAGGTGAACCAGGACAAATTTAAATCAGAATTTATCAATGCCCTCCAATCAACTCTAATAAACAAATTTCATGATATTTACTAATAAACGAAATGTGTATCTTGATGAACTTAATGTTGATGAAATCACTGGAAAGGAGTGTACTGTAACAAAATTTCTTGGTTTAATGCAAGACAAGAATTTGCAGTGGAATGACCATGTAAAGTGTATCTAAAAAAAAAAAATAAAATCAAGACGCATTATTATAATGTTTAAACTTAGACATGTAATCCCTAAACATATTTTATTAACTGTGGATTATACTCTTGTTCTTCCTTATCTAACGTACCTTGTGTGTGTGGAAATTCCGCTAATAACGTTTTAAACAGTATCTTTTATTTTCATTTATAAATATAAGAACAAAATCATTAACTAACAATGGATTAATAAATATTTTGTAACTCATCAAGAAATCCATTCGTATCAGACCAGAAATAGATCAAAGCTTATTTATTCCTAAATTTAGATTGTCTTTATCTAAAAAAATTACCCATTTTCATCATTTTTATTGGATTGAAACTATGGAATGATTTAAATGCTGATATAAAAAATATTGTGAATGTAAATTCGTTTAAAACCAAGTTGAAATCCCGATTAATAATGGAATACAAATAAAAATCTAGGATTAAATGTACATTATTCTATTACTTGTTCATTTCTTGTCTAACATTTAATTTTTTGTATTGCATTGATATCATATCTTTACTGTTGACTTTGTTTCATATCTATAATAATAACTTAAGAGTAATATACAGGGTGGCCAGGATTTTTTTTTCTCAAAGTTGTAGGTTATCTGCAACGGAGAAAAAAATATTAATATATCCTATGTTTCCAGACTTTATGGCTACCCTGTATACTGTATTTCTACTATTAGTTCCATTTGTGTATAAATCATAATTTGAACTTAGCCTATATATCATCATATATTAAGGGTCAAAATTATATAATTATATTTGTATTATTGTAATATTTTAATATTTATTTTATAAATAAATTTATAAATGTAAATAAATAAATAAATTAAATTTATTGATCATAATGACGTCACCATGTTTAATTTTCAATTATTAATTCGTTTATATATTTGAAATTAATTAATAAGTCTTATTCATAATTTATATATTATTAATCATAACAACCCGTAAAGTAATTAAGTAAATTAATTAATTAAGAGCCCAGTAAAGCCTAAAGCTTAAGGGCCAAATTAAAGAGAAATAAATAATCCAATTTCACAATTATTTGTTTTATTTTAAAATTATTTTAACAACAAAACTTGTAAAATTGCGTTTATTTTTTTTAAGTAACGAATTATTCATTTTTCATTATTCACTCTCTCTCTCTCTCTCTCTCTCTCTCTCTCTCTCTCTCTCTCTCTCTCTCTCTGTAATAAAGAAATACAAATTTCCTTTACATGTGATATTTAATTTCAAGCTCTTTAATCATTTCGTGCGATAATTTTTTTGTAAATGAAAAAAAAATGTGAGAGAACATTTTTTAAAAAATAAAATGAGATACGCTTCATAATTCTGCATGAAAATTACTTTAAAAATTCAGTAATTTGGGAATACGATCCCTCTGTATGATAGTCATCAGTGTCATTTGATGCGTAAAACTTTCTTAATGTTCTATTTGCGTCTTCCGTTATTTGGTGAATTATTCGTATGTTGAAATTCACTAAAAAGTTTAAGTGGGATGACAATCTTATATTTATGATTTTTACTTGACGATAAAGAACGAATTTGAATGAATTCACACTTTGTCATTAGTGAATTTATGTCTACATTTGTCGTTTCCCTCAGATTAACGTGGAGAGGCGACGTTGGATCTGTTTAGGAGTTGGATGGGTGACCGTTCTCCGCGTTCTGATGATGTAGCTCTCCGTAGTAGATGGTTCCCGCGTAAAGTTGTAGGTCTTCTCCGTCACGTGACCTTTGCAGTTACGAAGGGAGCTAGCCCAGGGGTTGTTAAATTTTCATTGGATCACCGAACCGTTTGTTTGTTTTCAACAAATATTTAACAGTCAGTAGAAATTTATCTTGAAATTTGCAATTTGTCAGTCAGTCTTGATGAATTTTACGAATGCTCATGACGCCCTGGATTTGTCTCGTTCACAATTGTGTTTTTGTGAATTATAGCTTTAGTTTACAATGTCACATTTTTTTATGAAAAATTAGTTTATTTTTAGATAATTATGTCATTAGTGAGTATAAAGAATATGTTAAATAATTTCTGCCAAAATGTTACAAAATGCTGTTTGGAAAAGCTAAAATGCGTTGGCTTCCGGCGTTGGCGCTCGCCGATTTTCACCCCTATCTGTATCAGAACCGGTTGTTAAGAAATTGGCAGCACACCCCTGGGCTAACCCCCGAAAAACATTATTATTATATATGCGTTTATGAGAGATACTTAAACTATTTCGTAACAACAACAACAACAACCAAAAATGTATGGTTGATTATTTGATGAGGAGTTCAAGTGGTTAACCAACCATACTATGACCGCCTTAACCATTTAAGTTTGTTACCAGAAAACTAAACATCGTTAGATGAATCACGGTTGAATAAGCTTTTAGAGTTTACGCTCTTTGTTGCGTATAGAGATTGACAAAAGTAAATAGACACCTTTTTTGTTTTTGCCAATTTCTTTATTTAATTATAAAGGTTAATAAACAATAATAAATTTAGTGAATCAACAAATGTAAAGGGGAAAGCAACAAGACTTTAAATATATATATATATATATATATATATATAGTATATATATATCATACACCCCTCGGTGTTAATGTATGAATGAGTTCTCCAAGAAGGTATGATAATCAGTGGCGACTCGTGGTATAAATGTATGGGGGTGCGATTTCATAAAATTTATAATTTTTAGAATTGTAGTACATAAACAATCACATGGTGCTTCCGTACGGTACTTATATGTCAAAAGAAGCCATAAATTTGTATTAAAAAAATATTTTAATAAAATATAAAAATAATTGTTGAATAAATTTGACTATAATAATGTACCACTGTACGACAACACGGACTCACAATAGGCTAGTGCGAATCCAACTGCCGCTCACAAGAGTACTGTACTTGTATTAACATATGCGACTATGCCAGACGTACAATTCTAGTTAATTACAAATAAGTAATAATTTTAATAAAATACATATAAATGGCTTATATTATTACTGAAGTAACTATTAGTAAAAATAAAGTTATTATAAAAAAAATTCGCGATTTTACTTATATCTTCATTACAACAGTAAAATATAATTTATATTTACTTGAGCGAAAAATCTATCGCTCCATTCGGCTGCAATATTATTTTGTATTCAAACAGCGGTACGCTGTTTGAAGCTATGCTAATAAGTTTAGAATATTATGTACTGTATGAAGGCTTACTCAAAATGCCTCATGAATCATGATATGCCACATGAATTTTTAAAATATATTTCAAGAATATATATTTTAATATCTTAAAATTAATATATTTTTTATCTGTTAAATTAATATTTATCGTTTCAAGCAAGGGGGAGCGACCGCTCCATCGCTCCTATACGCTAGTCGCCACTGAGTACAGTAATAGTTTAATCTTAATTCTAAGATAATCAAATATACGGTAAAAATTGCTTGAGCTTACTGCCTAACCTACAGTCAAGCTCCAAGCCCAAATTTCCGTATACATGACCATAAAAACCAATTTCCTAACGAACTGAATTTCCCTCTTCAGTCTGGAGATCCCTTCTAAAATTTAACCTCGTTCGTTCTGAATCTGTTTTTCCAAGCTTCGGGTTCCTCCTTATATACAGGAGAGTCACATGATCTCATGCGTCAGAAGCACGAGAAAGTCCGCGTGAAACGCTTCAGCGAGCAAGGTTCGAAAGGTTTCAGCCAAAACATTGTCTTGATCGAGGTCACCCAATTCTTTCCCATGCGTCAGGCAGGGAAGGTACAATGAGACAATGAGCAATGAACAAGCGAGGGTCGCGCGTGTTGATTTTTTCCTAGGCGTATTGCCATGTATAACATATATATATATTAGTGGCGGACCGGATATCCGCATCCGCATCATTTTTAACATCCGCATCCGCACTTCTGACTGCGGATGTTATGCGGATATTACCTCTAATAAATTATGCAATTTACAATTAAAGTATCTTATAAAGCCCAGTCATGCACATTTCATGTAAAGTATTAATTATTAATGAACAAACAAATATATAAACCTCAAAATATAAATAGGTGGTAACACAGAAAATTGAATGAAACTTGTTTCATTCAATTTTCTGTGGCTGAAACTTGAGAAAGTTATTATTTTTATCATAATGAAAACATTAATATTAATTTTAATTCTTATGCATTGCCTGCCATAATAGTAATATCACGAAATTTGAAAAATTATGTCATATATTCATAATTCTATATTATATTGCTAGATTAACTAAATATTCGCATCCGCATCCGCGAATATTGAAATTAAAGATCCGCATCCGCAGATGTTGAAAAACTGACATCCGGTCCACCACTAAATTTTATATATATACACAGTATATATATATATATATATATATATATATAATCATTATAAAGTGACTTTTCTTTTTAATTTTAAAATAAAAACCGCGAAGGTTTTTTTTATATTTACGTTAAAAACACCTTTTCTGATTTTTATATTTTGTTCATTTTTTTTGCTGTCGCATGTCAAACGCAGTTAACTTTCATTGTTTTAAGTTTTATACAGCGTTGCAAAATGTTCCGTAATGGTCGGAGCGACCATTAAAAGTGTTTTGCGTCATGGAGTAATTGCATTTTTTGGCCCTTTGCAACACACTTCAAAGCGAAAGCATTTTCCAAAGGTACAAAATATGTTTTTTTTTTAAAGAATTTTCATTGTCAAATGCCTCCAACGAAAGAGGGTTAACTGCTTTTCGGTTTTTCATTATAGGAAGCTCAAATGAGGAGTTTTGTAGTATACTTTCAACAATGTGCTTTAGTGTACCGTAGTTTGAAAATTACTCGCACTTTTATGCAAATCTGTTTTTAATTCAAATTTACAAATTTACAAAATTACTACGAAAATATTATCTGGAAAATTTTGGAGAACTTTTCAAGCTGTGAATGAGGAAAGCCAGAATCTGGCACGGCTCTTAGGTCAGACGAATGCGCTCTATTGTGCTAACTCCTGAATTATTATTATGAACATCATCGCGATTCCAACCACTGACCTCAGTGTCTTCACTTCGCTTATAAGGAAACAGTGTGACCCACTAAGCTACGAACACCGGCCCTTCAATCTACGAAATTTGCGCATGAAAACGCAAGATGAAGACATAATTAATGACACAATATAATTTTCCAACTTATATAAGAGTCTCATCTTCGTATGAAAATTAAACATGATCGCGTATATTTACGGACTTAATAAGGACATAAGAGTTAATAGGGCGGTGGAATTACCTCTTTAAAGTGATTTAATAACTAAATTCACGGATGCGTAAAAGAGTATTAGAAAGAATTAACCGAAACAAAGATATAAAATTAGGTTTCCTTCAATTAAGGGTACAAGTATATTTATGTATAACAACTTCATATTTCACAAATAGTTAAAGTTTAAAAGCTCAAAAAGTCCTCAGTTATGATAACAGTAAGTTAGAACTTAAAGTATTAGTGATATATATTATTTCCGCGCAATTCCATCCATTGGGTTAGGTCATGGCCACGTTGCAACACCGTTTCCCATGAGATCAATGGAGTTAAATGACGTTGGGCATGTTCAGTAGTTGGCTGAGTGACCATTTTTTGCGTTTAGATGATGTAGCAACCTTTAGATGGTTGGGATCCCACGTAAAGCCGTAGATCCCGTTCGTCATATGACCTTCGTCGTTATAAAGGAGGATAAACAACCTTAAAATTTATTTTTATTACATCTGAAATGTAATTGATATACAAAGTTGAATTTCGACATTTCTATCTATTGTGTACATGTGTCAGCGTCCGTAATGGCTCAGTGGGTGAATATGTTAATATTACACAGAAATAAACTAAAGGTATGGTAAGAGGAAAGTTCGGAATTGCAGAGGCTTTGAATTCTTGGCCTAGTTTGTGTAGAACAAGCCTAAGATCATATGAATGTACTCGTAATTGAAACAGGTATATTTCCGTTGCCTCGGGGAGGAAACACAAACTCATGGTGCATCTTGCTCCTGAAGAATCATGCACCAGGACCAATAAATACAGCAGTGTCTGCACTGCAAACTAACGACATAGGTATGAAAATAGATATAAATCAGACCGTTGACTGCATTACGATAATAGAGCATTGCTGCTTCTTGTGGTGATGAGTCAGGTACGGGAATCCCGTTAGCGCGTTGACCCTCTCTCTATACAGTTGCAATGATAGTTCGAACTGCTTATATCATGAGTGGGTGTATGGCGGGAGAGGTGCTTTGTGTAAAACAGTGAAACTTTCCCTAACGCTCGTACTTAAGTGCTTAAGCCACCGAAAAAAAAATATATATATATATATATATGTAGTAAATGTCCTCAAGTTCGAACTATTTGGGAAAAGATCTGTCCGAAGTTTGGAATGTTCCGAATAATAGAACACAATGAATGCTGAATAAGAACTGAATCTTCGAATACCTTTTTAATATTATTCTTACGTAAAATAATGTCTATATTATTAATTTGTAGTATTTTTAAATGCGTTATTATTAAAAGATTATATTTATTATTTATTTTATCGTACATTAGTACAGTACGCGTACAGTTCCGGAAAAAAGTTCGTCTAGAAACGTGAAGTATCTAAAAAGCATAAAAAAATTACTAATTGGTAAAGACTGGTTTTTGTTTTGGAAATTTTATTAGTCACCAAAAATAATAAAATAGCCAAAGAGAAAACAAAGTATTACCAATTATTAATTTTTTATGCGTTTTATATATTTTATGTTTTTAGGTTTCTTTTTGAAAATGTTCAAAACAATGAATATAAATATTAAAGTTCGGAAAATGTTCAAAACTCTCCAAAGTTTGGACATTTTTACGATGGTTTTCAAAGTCAGTAAAAATGTTCAAAATTTGCAGCATTCCGAAGTTAGGAAAATTTTCTAACATTTTATATATATATATATATATATATATATATATCGAGAGAGAGAGAGAGAGAGAGAGAGTGTTACGAGAAAAACAGGGGAGCCACAACAGCTTTACAGCCATACCTTTCATACAGCCGCAGACAAACTAACGACTAACGGAGCGAAGAATAAGCACAGCAAAGCAAGACGGAGAGAGAGAGAGAGAGAGAGAGAGAGAGAGAGAGAGAGAGAGAGAAACTCAAACACTAAAAGCCAAACACTGAAAATAAAACTAAAACTTTATTCCATTGAAGCGAAAGAAATTTTCCAAAAATCTTCAATCTTAGAATGGATGATACCAAATTTGCCAAAGTTATTGCTAATTATTTTTAATATGGCGGAAATTATGCAATTAGTTATAGCGATTCATAAAACGGAGTAATTCATTAGACTTCTTTTGCCGTTGTATTAAGAAATTATGAAAATTTTTGGGATTCCCTCGGAGAGATATTGACCATATATTATATCCATAAAGTATAACGCAAACCGGTGTACGATATTAATTGCTCAATTTGTTATCAAGGCTTCGTGGTGGCGTATTACAGGGTGGTCATTTGTCACCTTTTGTGTTTGCGAAAGTATTTTATTCTTAGTTAATATAATATTTACAATGAAAGTAGTATATATATGTATATATGTCCGTGTGAAGAGAGACCAACGCACGAAACAACATAAGGTTCATAAGGTGTATATATATATATATATTATATATATATGAAAAGGAAGATCAGCGTGATAAAAAACATTTTTCTTTATTCCCAAACGTTTCGACAAATACTTTAGTCATCACCAGTGGTCAGAGGCGCGCCAACCAGGGGGTGCAAGGGGTGTGCAGCACCCGGGCGGCAGATTTTAGGAGGGGCGACAGAAAACTCCAAAATAAGAAAAAACACTTTCTTTCAATTTCCTTTCAAAAGTCTCTAAAATTGCAATAGCCATTCATTGTTAAAAGTGGCAAGACTCCCTTCTCTCCAAGACGAATCACGAAATACGCACTTCATCTTGTCAGTTGTAACCAAGTATTCCTCAGAGTCAGTTCAGTGAAGTCATTTCAATAAATCAATACATGACTTCAATCAACTTCAGTTATCAAGATTATCAATCAATTAGTGTAATTATTGTAATTATTGTAACTTGAATATTGAATGGATTTTAGAGTATATATTTTCAAATAATCTCAGAAATATATTTCCAAATATTTCAAGAGCTCTACGAATATTTTTGACGATGCCCATAACAGTGGCTTCCGGAGAAAGATCATTTTCAAAAATTAAGATCATAAAAATTATTTAAGATCGAGTATGACCCAGGAAAGACTTACCAATTTAAGTACTATAAGTATTGAAAATCAAATTTCCGCGAACTTAGATATTTCCGACATTAGTATTAACGAGTTTGCAATCGCAAAAGCTACAAGAAAAGTTAATTTTACCCGAATTATTGTGATATCTTTTGCCTTTATTTTTTTTAGTTCAGAAATATACTTTTATTTATTTAACGCAAAAGTGGATTATTTCAGAATGTTATAATTAGTTTTGTTAATTTTCTTTTATGTGTAATATATATATATATATATATATATATATAGATATATATATATATATATATATATATATATATATATATATATATATATATATATATATATATATATATATAAGATATTTATTTTTGAAAACCTTGTTAATTTTTTAGATTAAACACTTATGTTCCTTAATCTATTGTTTTATTTCTTATTTGTTTTCTTTACAATAAAAATTATAAGCTGAATCTAAATAAGAGTGTTTTATTTTTATAAGGGGACTCCAAGTTCTAACTCGCACCCAGGCGGCAAATGCCCTAGGCGCGCCTCTGTCAGTGATGTATTTAAATTAAAACTTCTTTAAAACTGTGAAAGTAGAAAAATTAAGTAAATACAATGCATAACATCGAATTGAATTGAATTAAATAACCTTCATTAATAATAAAATAAATACATTCGTTTCACAATTTACAATGACATAAATAATTGTGAAGCTGGACTATTACTTTATTTAATTTGACCCTTAAGTTTTAGGGCTTTACTGGGCTCTCATTAAAAATAAAACGGATAATTATTATTAATTAATAATAAATAAATAAATAAATAAGTATTATTAATAGTTAAAGTGTGTATATATATTAATCTTAAATTATCATTATCGATATGACAAATGCAAGGTCATTATTGAAAGTATTATACCAATACCATACAAAGAAATCAATATTATATGATACATGAGAGATAAGAACTGAACAATCGCGAGTAATGTGTCTTTAATCCTAGATTGCACACGAGAAATGAATAAACAATAGTAATGTAAAGGGTGTCCCAAAATTCTTGGAGGGGTTTTATTTGGCTATAACTTTTTTGTTTTGGGATCAAATAAAAAAGGTTTGTAACATTTGAAAATATATTTATTGTGATTTTAATTACAAATTTAATATGTGGTGAAAATCTTCATCTTCATTGCGTAAATCTAAACTCGCATTAGCGTACGTTATCCGACTCTGATGATCTTGTAGTTTGATTTCTTGAGCAATTTGAATTTTGTACGGGTAAAGATTGATATCCTCTCTTAAAATTCGATGTAAGGAACTTCTTGAAATGTTTAATTCCTAGCTGCCTCGTCGGACTGATGTGGATTTTCCTCAACGCTTTCACGAACCATCTCAACCAGACTTGGACTTCAGCTTGTCCGAGGACGCCCAGTGCGTGGTTCGTCTCCCTGACCCTTTCCCATACGAAATTTAGCGACGTACCGTTGAATAGCTCGATCAGAATGAGCAGAACGTGTGTTGAATTTTAATCTAAACGCTCTTTGAGCGGCAACGATGAAAGAGTTGTTTGTCAAATAAAGTTCCACAATAGCCACTCTTTGTTGCACTTTAGTGCAACAAAGAGTGGCTATTGTACTTTAAATGAAAGGGTACTTTAAATGAAAAAGGGTACTTTAACTGAGAAAGAAAGAAATAAATTAATAAAAAAAAGAAGTTATAGCCAAATAAAACCCCTCCAAGACTTCTGGGACACCCTGTAGATTAATTCTAGATTTTTATTAGTATGCCATTATTAATCGGGATTTCAACTTGGTTTTAAACGAATTTACATTCACAATATTTTTAATATCAACATTTAAATCATTCCATAGTTTTAATCCAATGAAAATGGATAGTTTTTGAGATGAAGACAATCGAAATTAAGGTTTAACATATTTTGATCTACTGTATTTCTGGTCTGATACGAGTGGATTTCTTGATGTACTACAAAATATCTATTTACCCACTGTAAATTAATGATTTTGTTCTTACATTCGTAAATAAAAATAAAATGTGCCACTTCGCTTATATCATTGAGCTTTAATAGTTTTAGCTCTTTAAATAATGCACTAGAGCAGTGCTTGTCAACCGGGGTGACTGGCAACATTAGGCCAAGCCTAAGGTTTCATTGAATCTTTGTCCTAATATGCTCTAAGTCTAAGTCTAAGATTATAGGGTTATATAGCTTTAGGGGCTTAGGGCAGGCTACAATCCTTGAAGTAACGTACCTGGCATACCATACCATACAATATATATTTATATATATAAAACCTTACAACCTTACAACCTTACAAAGGTTCCGCGTGATGAGTCCTCATTTCACGAAAGTCAAGCTTGTCGCCCCTCCTCTCGAGTTGGCCTGGTGAAGTAGTGAGTTGGTTTCTTGTATTCTCCACCTCACATAGCCAGGTACGTCCGGCTCATCGGGGATTGTTTTGAGCCAGGCGTCTAGTCTTCTTTTGAAGATGGCCACTGCAACACCACTCGTGTTCCTTAGGTCTTTGGGCAGCTGATTAAACAGTTTTGTTCCTCTCACCACAAAACTATTTTCCTTCAGGGTTAAGGATGTTCCCTGTCTCGCCTTCAATTTGGGAATACGACACAACCTACCGTTTCTACTTTCCACTGTTGTTTGGAGAGTTATAGGGTTTAGAGTAAGATTAGGGACTAGTTTCTCTATTATTTTCCAAGTGTAAATAATGGTGTATCTCCCTCTTCTCCTTTCCAGTGAATATAGGTCTAGTTCGCGTAACCTTTCCCAGTAATTTAGTTCTTTGCATCCGTTGATCTTGGCTGTGAAGCTTCTCTGGATCCTTTCCAGATGTCTAATGTCTTCTTTTTTATATGGGGATGTTAGGACCGAGCAGTATTCCAATTTGGGTATGTTCAGGGTTTTCAGTAGAGGAATCATTACATTCCTATCCCTTCGTTTAAAGGTTCTCAATATCTGTCCCGTTATTCTCTTTGCTCTGTTTACTGCTATCTTATTTTGTGTTTCAAATTTCGCATCATCTGTCATTACAACCCCCTAAATCTTTTGCTCTGGAATTTCTTTGAATTTCCTGTCCATTTTGGGTATAATATTCCATGGATTTTAGGTCTTCTCTTTTTCCGTACCGTAACAGCTGAAATTTCTCAGTGTTAAACTTCATGTTGTTGTCTTCCGTCCACTTGTAGATTCTGTTTATGTCGGTTTGTAGAGATCCTATATCTTCTGGGCTTCTTATTTTTCTACTGATCTTTGTGTCATCCGCAAAGGATGTTACTGTGCTGTCTCTGGTAACGTTCTCATCTATGTCAGTTAGCATGATTATGAAGAGTAGTGGAACTAATACTGTTCCTTGTGGTACTGAGCTGAGGACCTCTGATTCTGATGAAAATACTCCTTGTACTGTAACGACTTGCCGCCGCTCACTAAGGAAATTATATATCCATTTCCCTACTTTTCCTGTTATTCCCATATATTTCAGTTTATGCATTATGATTCCATGGTCACACTTGTCGAACGCTTAAGCAAAATCTGTGGGTAGTACATCATAGTTTTCATTAGTTTCAAGTGCATCAATAATGTTGCAGTGTTCCATTAGTTGTGATAGGCATGATCTGCCTGACCGAAACCTATGCTGGTTATCATTGAATTTTTTCTGAGTTTCCAAAAAGGCAGATTTTCTGTCTAACTATTCTTTCAAATATTTTAGTGAGATGAGATGTAGACGACACTGGCCTATAGTTTTTGGCCTCGGATCGATCTCCTCCTTTATATATTGGGGCTATGTTCGTGCTCTTCGTGGATATCCGTTATTTCTCCCGTGTCTAGTGATAATCTCCATATCCAGTCTAGGGGCTCAGCGAATGCATTCTTGCAGTTTTTGATCAGTGTGGCATGCCATTTATCCGGTCCTGCCGCTGAGTGTGTTTTTAGTTTCCCTATGGCTAGTGTAATATCCTCCGTCGTAAAGTCGAAATCCGTTATACTTTCCCCTTGTAGTTCTACTTCAAAGAACGCGTTTCTATCGCATAGCAATTTGTCAGTTTCTGGGATACTGAAAGATGATTCTTACTGAGCTCTTAATATTTCAGATGTTTCTGTTAGATCATCAGATAAAGCACTGTTCTACTTATATATATATATATATATATATATATATATATATATATATATATATATATATATATATATATATATTTAGCATACATAATGCTAATCATTTATTTATCCACGATTATAGTCATGATTATCAGTGTCTGATTATGTGTTTTTTTTCTAGGGTTTTGTCTTTTGTGGTTGCTGCTTTCGTCATGTCTAAAACTAAATCGTTAGGTGTATACTTTCGAAAAGTGGGAGAGACAGACGTTCAAGTTAAAGAACTGACAAGTTTTGAGTCTGAAGGCAAATCTGCATCCAAGGAAGATTCCGCTTTGGATAAAGGAGAGTCGGATGATGGGATTCCACCAGTTAAAAATTGAAAATCGGAGCTTCCGGAAAAGTGAAAAGGTGCAAATGGAACAAGAATTGCGTTTACTATGGATTGTTTCTGCCTCCAGCAGAAGAGAGCAATGAATACCCATCTGCAAACTGCCTAGTTTGTTCTGTACAATTATCTAATCCATGTTTGGTGCCCTCTAAAATGAAATCCCATTTGTTAAACAAGCACAAAGAGCACCAGAATAAGTCAATTGTTTTCTCTGAAACGATATTAAAACAAAACGCAAAGCAGCTAAAACTGTTCGAGGAGAATGTACGTTTTCTCAGTCAAACTGAGAAAAATTTGCTCCTTACATCATTACAAATGGCTCATACTTTGATGTTCAAGAAAAGGCCGTATAGGGACGGCGAAAACATCGTTCTACCTTGTTTGAAGGTTGCGCCGGAGCAACTGCACGGTGGTCGAAGGGCAGTTCAAGAGGTAATGAGAGTGCCACTGTAAGATAACACCATGAAACGTAGAAGCGTTGTCATCACAGATGATCTGAAAGAGCAACTCTTGATGAAGTTGAAGGCGGCTCCATGCTATGGCCTGCAGTTTGATGAAACGACTGATATCGCTTCCCAGATTTAGAACATGAAAAATTTGTGGATCACTTTTTGTTCTGTGTTCCCGTCGGCGTGGAAACAATGGGAGATGCGATTTTCCAGAAGCTGGATGACTTTATGACAGATCATGGTGTTGAGTGGGCACGATGTGCAAGTGTTACTACTGATGGAGCAGCAGCAATGACTGGAAAAAATAAAGGCGTTGTTGCTCGCATCAAAGATGTGGCAGAAAATTGTGTTTCTATTCACTGTGTTATTCACAGAGAAGCATTAGCGGCGAAGAAGCTCTCGAGGCCACCCGTACACAAAAAGGAAATGCAAAAGAATCATCTCGAAGAATTGTTATCGGACGTGGTTAAAATTGTAAATTCCATTCGCTCGCAGGCTAAGAGATCCAGACTATTTGGTAAGTTGTGTGAAGGAATGGAAACCGAAACTCAGAAGTTGTTATTACACAGCGAAGTTCCTTGGTTGTCTCGAGGGAAAGTGTTGAACCGCGTGCTGTTCTTGAAGGATGTTTTGTTAGTTTTCCTTACGGAAGAGAATGATCCAAAGGCTGTACAACTTCAAGATCTTTATTGGTTGGGACGGCTGTCTTATATGGCTGATGTTTTCCAATACCTCAGGCGTTTGAATGTCTCTCTTCAAGGTCGGAATTGTGATATCTTTGGAGTGATAAGTCGAGTTGATTCCTGCAAGAAAAGAATTAGCTACTGGCAGAGAAATGTAAGTGACTGTGATTTCTCAGACTTCCCTGCGCTGAAGGAATTCATAACACACTGCAGGTGGGAAGTGGATCCTTCTCTCGAGAGCAGAATGCAAACAGTTATTGCAGATCATTTGCAGCTCCTGGTCGAGAACATGGAGTTCTATTTTCCAGAGGCAGATTATAAGCATCTGGTAGCTTCTATGTGGGTGATTAATCCCTTTCGGCAGACTATTAGCGGAAAGGAAGATCTCGATCAACTGCAAAGCGATTTCTTCCAGAAGGCTCAGTTTGATCCGGAACAATACGCTGAATTCTGGATTTCATTATTGAAGGTCCCTGAATACGAGAAACTGGCCTCTGCAGTCTGTGACATCCTGGTGCGAATTGGGACTACATATCTCTCAGAGGTCGGGTTTTCCAGTCTCGTGGACATCAAGACGAAAAAACGAAACTGTTTGGCTGACATCGACGGCTTGTTGAGAGGGGAGCTGGAAAATTCAATCATGCCCCGGTTTCAAAGGCTAGCAGGTAAAATTCAACAACAAATTAGCTACTGAATTGTATTTCAAATTTGAAATGTTTCAATTATAGTGTTTGTTTTATGTTTTGTTTTATTTTGTGTTTGTATTATGAAAGAGACTGCCCTGTACTTTTTTGTTTGTAATAGAAAAATATTTAAAAAAATTTTAATTATTTTTTTTAAAGTTCAGTTAATAAAATTAAATATTTAACTATTGTTTCTCATTCCCTCTTCCAGTCTGAGAAACAAAAATTTAATAGAAAAATTAAATACAAATTCGTTTGTCTGGTGTCAACATGCACTTTACCGTGCCGGAGAAGCTATCTCAGAGAGGGGTGAGTGAGAATGGGCTGACTTGGTCTAGGAATGAGTGGATCAAAAAAAGTTAACAAGCACTGCACTAGAGTGATCAACGAAATCATCATCAGATAATAAACCTTATTGCTCGTTTTTGGATGACAAAGGTACCGTTTATTGTGCTGTTAGCGGAGTTTCGCCAAACAAGGGTGCAGTAAGTTATAAAAGGAAAAACAAGAGTATGATAAAGAGTCAATAACACCTGTCTAGGGACTACATTTCTAAGTTTAAACATTATAGTAACGCTCCTTGGAATCTTTTTTAAGATATAATTTACATGACCACTCCATTGCAAATTCTTATCTAGCATTACACCAAGAAATTTTGTTACAGTACACTCCTTTATGGCGATTTCATTAACATTAAGTTCATCAAGATATAAATTTCTTTTATTAGTAAAAATCATGAAATTTGTTTTACTGGTATTTAGGAAGAGTTTATTGGTGGTCAACCATTTCATTACACTGATGAATTCTATTTGCTTTAGTACACTTCTTTACAGCGGTTTCATCAACATTTAGTTCAAGATACACATTTCTTTTATTAGTAAAAATCGTGAAATTTGTTTTACTGGTATTTAGAGAGTTTATTGGAGGTCAACCATTTCATTACACTGATGAATTCTGAATTAAATATATTCTTAGCTGAATTAACATCTTTGCAAGAAAAAGACCGTTGTATCATCTGCAAACATTATAAAGTTCAGTATGTCAGATGAACGTGGAAGGTCATTTTATTATAATAAAAATAACAGTGGACCCAGAACTGAGCCCTGTGGACACCATGTTTGACAAGCGCTTTAGTTGAACAAACCTTATTTACTGATACAAAATGATATATATTGGACAAATAAATTTTAAACCAATCACTAACTGCTCCTCTAAAGCCGTAACAATATAATTTATTAAGTAAAATATTATGGTCTATTATATCAAACGCTTTACTGAAATCCATACATATTTATATCATTATTTCTTTTTCTCTTTAGCTATATTTGCATTTTCCATAATATTTAAAATAGCAGTTTTCATTGTTTTATTATTACGGAGATAATAAATTTTAGAATTCTAAATATCGCTGCATTCTACTTTTTACAATTTTTTAAAAAACTTTGCTGAATAGATAATGAACATATCGGACTGTAATTTGTTGCTAATGTAGGATCACCCCATTTAAAAAGGGGTCCTATACAACCAGTTTGTAGCATTGATGGGAATATTCCTTTAGAAACACTCTGATTGATAATTTTAGCCAAAGTTACAGATATCTTATGTTTAACAAGTTTCAATATAGGTACAGGAATGTTATGAATGTTATTTTTTGTATTTTTTAATTTACCAATAATATTCCGAACCTCAGTACAAGCAGCAAGAACAAAAGAAAATGAATTTAGTGGGCTGGGTGCCATATATTCTAGAGGTGAGCGATGCGATCATTATTCAGTAACTGTGAGCGAAGGTCATCCACTAGTGAAGTAAAATGTATAATTAAAGAGTCTGCGATAGAAGTATCATCAGTAATTTCTTTATTATCAGCATTTAATTTCTCTATTGAATTTTTCTTAATTTGGTTTCCGAGAAGACTGTTTATGGTTGTCCAAGTGTTTTTCATGTCTCCTTTAAGTTTGGAACATTGATTGTTATAATAGTTATATTTTGCAATTTTTATTATTTTAGTTAATTTGTTTCTGTATTGAGTATATTGTACTTTAGGAATTTTTCTTTGTAATTAAAATTTGAATAACACCGGTCTGCATGAAAATCGATTTCTTTATTTTGAGTTGTGATTCTGAAGCAGTTCGCTGCGCTGAATTCAAAAATGCTACCAGTTGTTTTCTATCACCCACAGTTTTAAAGTTATTAGCAAAACAATTTTGGGGCGTTTTGTAATTTTTTACCTTTTTTATCTTTAATTAATTTCGTTTTTTCATATTTTTCAGATAGATAATTCTAACATTACGTCTTTAAAATTTTAATAATGGCTTCTAGAGGATGTACCCATAGTCCAGACATATTTTGTTATATTTGTGGTCGGTATGTTGTTGTAAAACAAAGGACAAATGTAACGACCTTCATTAAGAGAGCTTATCATGCTTATTTTGGAATTAAATTAGGAGATCAAGACAAAAGTTGGGCTCCACACAAGGTTTGTCTTACGTGTGTTGCGGCACTAAGGAATTGGAGCAAAGGTAAAAAGAAAAGTTTGCCATTTGGGATCCCTATGGTATGGCGCGAGCCTAGAAACCATACCGACGACTGCTACTTCTGTTCTTGCAATGTTAAAGGTTATAATGCAAAGAATAAAGAGAGCCTTCAATACCCAAGTCTTCCATCTGCAATAAGGCCGGTACCCCATGGTCCAGAAGTTCCTATTCCCCGCCCACCCGAGAGTCTGGATCAATACAATTCAGATTCTGATTCAGCTCCAAATCCAGACAATGATGATGTTTATGAACAGCCAACAGCTGACCGAGATCCTCCTAAACCATTAACCCAAGCCGAACTAAATGACTTAGTCAGGGATTTGAATCTGCCTAAGGACTCTGCAGAACTTTTGGGGTCTAGATTGCAGGAGAACAATTTATTGGCATCCGACACATACTTCGCTTGGTACAGAAATCGTGAGAAAGACTTCGTGCCTTTTTCCGAAGAAGATGGTCCCTTGGTATTTTGCAAGGACATCACAGGATTAGTGTGCAAGCTAGGCATCGAATACCAAACCAGTGACTGGAGGTTGTTTAAAGATTCCTCTAAAACCAGTCTAAAAGGAGTGTTATTACACAACGGTAACAAATATGCATCAATCCCAGTGGCCCATTCTACTCATTTAAAAGAGACCTATGATAACATGAAACTGCTTCTGGAAAAAATTCAGTATCAAAATCACAGATGGATATTGTGTGGGGATCTCAAAGTCCTTTGCATGTTACTTGGGCAGCAATCAGGATACACTAAGATGCCATGTTTCATCTGCGAATGGGATAGTCGAGCACGTGACCAGCACTGGAAGAGGAAAACTTGGCCTCCTAGAGAGAATCTTACCCCAGGATCAAAGAACATTTTACATGAACATCTAGTTGAACCAAATAAAATCCTCCTACCACCCTTGCACATTAAGTTAGGCTTGATGAAGCAGTATGTCAAAGCATTGAATAGAGAAGGCGAGTGTTTCAAGTACATTTGTTCAAAATATCCAAAGATTAGCTCGAGAAAATAAAGGAAGGTGTTTTTATAGGTCCTCAGATTAGAAAGTTATTGACAGACGATCATTTCCTGAACACAATGACCAATAAAGAAAAAGAAGCATGGCTTGGTTTCAAAGATGTTGTTGAAAACGTCTTGGGAAACTACAAAAGCCAAAATTATGAAAGACTGGTGGAAAATATGCTTAAAAAGTTTTGCGCCTCAGGCTGCAACATGAGCCTGAAAGTTCACTTCTTATTTTCGCATCTTGACCGTTTTCCCGAAAATCTCAGAGATGTCAGTGAGGAGCAAGGGGAACGATTTCACCAGGACACCAAAACCATGGAAAGAAGATATCAAGGAAGATGGCATACAAATATGATGGCGGATTACTGCTGGTGTCTGCAACGAGATCAGCCTAACGCACAGCATAAGAAAACATCAAAGAAGCACTGGTTTAGTCGTCATTAGTCAGATCTACCTTCGTAGTCTTAAGTCTTTGGAATAAGTCCTGAAATGTTTGCAAGTAAAGAAGATAAATATATTTTGTTTCTTTCAGTTATTTTTTTATTCTTTCATAAACAAGCAATATGTTTGTCCAAGAGCTAGGTGCTATTTAATTCTGCTTTAATTAGGTTTTACACTATCACCTAAAGATTTCGTGCTACAAGGGGTGTTGTAATACCTCATCTGTCCCCAAATGTTAACCACCCATTGATGGGAAGGGAGAGAGTATTTTGCTGGGAACGGGACTGGTTGTTATATATATTTACCCTACATTATTATGTAAGCGTTACTGTAGTCTATAACAACAAAATTTATGGTTTAGCATGTGCAATCCAATGTTGGTCTCGATAAGATGGTTCACATTTGGGGATAAATGGGGGATTTATGACACACCCTGTAGTAAGAAAACTATACGTGATAGGGAAAAACTAACTATATATTTGAGATCAGCGCACTCAAATTATATAGAATCACCAACTAGTTTGTAAAAATCGATCGACAAGTTTACAAATGTGTACTGGTGTAATTTATCTCTGTTCTTTATTAAAGTGGTAATTTCTCGAGTGATCCATGGATCCATGGGCGAAACTGTTTTCCGCCTTAAAGGAAAGCAAGTATTAAAAATATGGAATAAGATTGAAACACTTTAAATTTAAAAGACATTAAAACAATAAAAAAAATTTAAAATTATAACAATTATAATTTTAAAGTATAATATCAAATGCACAAAAGCCTCCTTAAATGCCAAATTCAAAATAATAATGTCAACCACCATATACACTTCTCTCCTATTCTTCACTACATATCCATGAATCTTACCCACTACATAATCTTTTCAAAATTAAAAAAAAAAAATGGCAAAAACTTCAAGAGCTTCGGGGTTCTCTGGGGAGCGAGGACAAATGTCCCCACTTCTGCCTCCTCTCCTGCCGATACCGGGAACGGAGACCAGCGCAGCGGGACTGGATCTGCTACCGCCCACTCAAGATGTTCTGGGACTTTGCCAGATTCACTTTTTATAAACTTCTGCAACATTCGTAGTCTTTTCTCAAATTTTCAATCTGTTGAACACCACCTCTCCTCCTCTAAACCTCACTTTCTATTCCTCACTGAAACTCAGGTGTCTGGGACGACTGACAGCAACCTCTTTTCTATACCCTCTTACTTTCTATACTCTCAATTTCACTCCAAAGTAGATGTTGTATATATATATATATATATATATATATATATATATATATATATATATATATATATATATATATATATATACAGTGCTCGAAGTGAGGCGGGATGGGGTGGGATGCCATCCCACAACCTTTAATTAAATGTAAAATCATCCCACTACTTCATATTTACCTTAAAATCATCCCGGAACTTTACAATCTAAATATGATTTTCCAGAAATAGAACAGGCTTTTTGTTAGCTTATTTGTTTCGCTAAATAAGATTACATGAAATGATGAAAATATAGTTTTTGTCGAAAATTTATTGAAAATAAAAATATTTTACATAAATTCCAATAAAATCATTATTCATTCCCTTTACGGTCATAGTTCTCCCCATTCCCTCCCAAAGTTGGGAGGGAATTTTGATATTATACCAAATGATTTGAAGCCACTCAAAGCTGCAATAAACACTGATAATATCAACAGCAGAATGTGAGAGATCATTTAGCAACATGAATCTTATCATCTCTTCTGAACGAAATTCTTTGCGCATGAAGACTGCATCTAGTCTAATGTTTATTTCAATGACTGGCCCACCAGTGAGCAGTTTTGATCCCGTAGACTATGTTAAATCTTGGCTAGAAAAAGGTCGCCGAGATGCAGATAACACGAATTGCCAAGCTCCAATAAACAAGTTTGCGCACAGCCATAACACTGATAACATCTGGAAACTATTTTAAAGGTACGTATGATGATAAAATGAATTTCACATAAATTAAAAGAATGATTATTTACAGATATTTTATTTTTGTAACAGAGTTTTTTAATGGCAGTGTAACGAATATTTTTTTCTTGATTTTGTATATATATATATATATATATATATATATATATATATATATATATATATATATATATACAAAAAAATTTCTAGTTACATAAAAATCTGCCATTTCCGGAGGCTGAGGCTTTGCACATTATGAAAATTTCGAGTTTATATACATATATTATGATTCGAGTTTACCATCCCGCTACCTTTTTTTTCCCCACTTCGAGCACTGTATATATATATATACGCGATGACCTAACTTGTTCTTGTATTCCCTAACTCGAATCCTCCGAATTCTATACCCTCTGGCTACGGCTTACATTCCAATCTCAAGTTAAATATATACATCTGCGCTGTCTCCCTTTCTCCTAATTCTACTGACAATCCAAAATTCTTTAACTACTCACTTCCAAAGTGGAATACATTCTATCCTACTCTCCTTTTGCTGAAATCCCCAATTTAGGAGATTTTAATGTTCACACCCCTTTTGGTTTTCCTCTCATTTCACTAACATCTCTGGTGAACTAGCTTACAACTTTTCCATCCTGAATGACCGGGAGCAGATTGTACAACACCCTACTCGTATTCCCGACCGCCTTGGAGATAGGCCCCAAACATTCTGGATTTATTTCTCACCTCTTATCCTCCTTCTTATTTTGTCAAACTTTTTCTCCGTTGTGCTCCTCCAACCACAATCTTATATCTGTTTCCTGTCCTATCGCTCCGATTCGGCCTTTGGATCCTTCCAAGTGGAGACGCCTTTGGTATTTTAGCGCCGCTGATTGGGAGGGCCTTAGGCAGTACTTCTGTGATTTCTCATGGAATGATTACTGCTTCCGTGGCCGTGGCCCTTCCGAGTGTGCTGGGAGCATCATGGAATCATGGAAGTGATTCTCTCGGGCATGGAGGCGTATACTCCACATTCTATTCCTACTACTAAGGCAAATAAAACTTGGTTTAACTTTACTTGTTCTAACGCTATCCGCAAGAGAGAGGACTCTTTCAGAGGGCATCGTCGCCATCCAACTCCTGACACTCACTCAGCTTCTATTTCTGCTTGGAATCGTGCAAAATCTGTTCTTCGACTTGCCAAAAATTCCTTCATCCGACAAAAATGTGAAAACCTATCCAATTCTAATTATTTTCGCTCCTTCTAGCATCTAACTAAGAACCTCTCCAACAATTTTACTTCCTCTTCTTTCCCTCCTCTTTTCTATTCCGACGACTCTCTTCTGACAAGGCCGAACTCTTCCCTCAAACTTTCGCCTCCAACTTAACCATGGATGATTCCGGTGCTGTTCCTCCATCTCCTCCTCCCTCTGACTTTATTATGTCTGAAATTAGAATCTCTTCCAAAATTATTCTTTCTGCCGTATCTGGGCTCAACTCTAGGAAGGCTTACGGTCCTGATGGTGTTCCTCCTGTTGTTCTCAAAAACTGTGCTTCTGTGCTGACACCCTGCCTAGGCAAACTCTTTCGTCTTTGTCCTTCATCTGGTACTTTTCCTTCCTGCTGAAAGCTCGCTTTCATTTAGCTTGTTCCAAAGAAGGGTGATCGCTCTCAACCCTCCAACTATCGTTCAGTTGCTTTAATTTCTTGCCTTTCCAAAGTTTTTGAATCTATACTTAATAGAAAGATTTTTAAACACCTCTCTTTTCACAATCTTTTTTCAGATCGTCAGTATGAGTGCCGCAAGGGGGGTTCTACTGGCCAGCTTCTTGCATATCTCTCTGACTCTCGGTCATCCTCCTTTCGGGATTTCGGTGAAACTTTTGCTATTGCGCACAACTCTTTAATTTCCAAACTGCCCTCTTTCGGTTTCTATCCTTCTATCTGAATCTGTGCCTTCATCTCTAATTTCCTTTCTGGCCGATCTATAGCTGCTGTTGTCTTCTCCTAAATCTATTAACAGTGATGTTCCTCAGGGTTCTGTCCTGTCATCCACTCTTTTCCTTTTATTTATCACTGATCTATTAAATAGCACTTCTATGCCGATGATTCCACTCTTCACCTCTCCACCCGCTTCACAAAGCGTCTCTCTCTACAGTTACTCCATTCTTCGCGTGGGATGGCTATGGTACACCTGACCTCTGATCTTTCTGTCATCTCTGAATGGGACAGAGAAAACCTTGTATGCCTCTTCCTTTAAGGAGAGCACGCACTACCAGACTTTCGACACATTCTCATTCCTTTTCTGTCCAACTCTCTAAAGCAAGGGTTAATCGGTATTTTCAATCTTTCATCTACTCAACTGTTTAACTCTGGAAGAATCTTCCTCAATCCAGCTTTCCCCTTGTTTATGACCTCTAATCTTTCAAACACAGAGTGTCCAGGCATCTTCAAAGCCCTGGACCTTGATTTTGGCTCTCTTCCTCTTCTATGAGGGTAGGCTCGCTTTTGCAGGTATTGCCCTTGTCCCCTCCTTCCTTCATAAAAAAATTTAACAGAAGATTGGAATTGAACTGTGTGTGGATGTTAACTTTACTGTAAGGTTGGTTGGTTTGTGAGAACTGTAAGTTGGTTAGCAAAGATGTAATTTATAAGATGAACTATTGTTCTTAATGGCTGGTTTGTTTTTGTAAATGTATAGAGAGTCCAAAATTCCTAACTCTGTAAGGTTATTAGGTATTGTTGCTATTGTTAATATTTCAAATTGGGTTTTATGAAGGAGATGGTCATTATCGTTAATATGATTTCTAATTGCTGATTGTGATAGGTTACTATTGAAGATAGGTGGATGGCACTTTTTTAGTATTTAAGCGTCCATCACACAGAGTGATAATAGTTTGCCTTTTCTTGATGTTCTAGTAAAAACGTTTCATAATAAATTCCACACTTCCCCGTAGAGAAAAAAAACTTTTACGGGTTTAGGAACCAATTTACAGATATAAAATTAATACTATATCAACATTATTAAAAAGAAGGTATCGAATAGGTTCAGACTCTTTTGATTAGACAAAGAATTAAAAATTTTAAAACGGTACTTTATTCACAATAATTACCCTTCGAATCTCTTCCATAATTATCAGTTAAATTTTTTAACATTTTAACATTTTTAAAATTTTTAATATTAAAACCCCTATAATTATAGTACAAAAAGAAAACAGATACGTTAAATTGCCTTTCTATGGTTATATACTTGTCTTTACGCATTCGTAATGAAATGTCTAAACTTTTTGATGACGTTATCCTCAAAATAATTTTAGATTTGCTATCGTTATCCCATTTAAATTATTAATTGTTTTCAAGTTTAAAGATAAACTCCCGAAAACTATTTGCCTTAATGTTGTTTACTTATACACGTGAGACAACTGTAAGGCTGTGTATATTGATAGAACTCAACTCCAGTTGGAAGTACCCCTTTCCCACCATTTAGGCTTATCAGTCCAAACTAATCGTCCCTTTAGTCACCCACCACAATCAGCAATTAGAAAACATAGTAACGATAATGACAATCCCCTTCATAAAACCCAAATATTAACAACATCTAATAACTTTACAGAATGAAGAACTTTGGAATCCTTATACATTCACAAAAACAAACCACTGGGAAACCAGCCATTAAGAACAGTAGTTCATCTTACAAATTACATCTTTTCCAACCAACTAATAGTTCTTACATACCACCCAACCATACAGTAAAGTTAACATCTACACAAAGTTCAATCCCAATCTTCTGTTACATATGGCGGTGGAAATCATTATTTTAAATTCGGAATTTATGAAAGCTTTAGTACATTTGATCTGATACTTCGATATTTATAATTATATTATTGATGGTTTTAATTCTGTAATTGTTTTAATGCCTTTTAAATTTAATGTATTTAAATGTTACGTATTGTATTTACTTCATTTGTCTATTTTCACTGTTTTAAAGAAATTTAATTAATTAATTTATACACCATTGATGATGACAAAAATATTTGTTGAAACGTTTGGAAATAAATATGAATTTTGCCATCGTGTTCATCCTTCTTTCCTCTGCAGGCTCAGTTTCCCTAAGGGGAAGTCAATAGCTGTGATATATATATATATATATATATATATATATATATACAGTGTGTGTGTGTGGTGTGTGTGTGTGTGTGTATATATATATATATATATATAAATGCAACAAAATACATAAACCTGTGAATACGTGATTGATTGCTGCAACCTTTGTGGAGACAACTAAAAATTGACTAACGAAGAAAGTTTGAACTTTGAAGAATGACTCTTGTATGATATTATCGAAAATAAAACGTTCACAATGAACCATTCCTTTGCAATCTACTCGTTAATCCGAGGTTGTTTTTAATTTTTTATTTTTTTTGCTTTCTTTGGTGTAATCCGGTTTTTATCCAGACTTTTGATGATTCTTCCCGACTTATCCTGTTCGAAGGGTGTCTTAACAGCATGAGATAAATCAAATCAAGGCCTCCAACTTTGTAAACGAGTGCCAATCATAGGCAAGTTGGATTTAGGAGGGACGTTCCCCTTCATGGAGGCACCATATACAGGGTGAGTCAAAAGTCTCCATACATAGGCAAAATGGTCATGATAAATAAATGATTATTTATTTTATTTTTTTTTGCGGGTGATGTGCTGAGATGCCTTTGTATGTGCCATCCGTATGTGCATTCAGTGTAATGGTGCCCACATAGAGCATATTTTGTGACTTACAAGTGATTGCATAATAAAGTGACCATTTTTTGCCTATGTATGGAGACTTTTGACTCACCCTGTAGACCAGAATTTCAAGTATAAAACTTGTAGTTGAAATAATAATGTTTAGCGGTTGTTTACTCTCCTCTCTAACGACAAAGGTCACATAATGGATGGGTCCTACGGCTTTCCGTAGGATTCGCTACATCATCCGAACGCGGAAGATGGTCATCCATCCAGTTGTTGAACAAACATAACGTCTCTTAATTTCACTGACCAAACAGGAAGCGGTGTTGCCACATGATGACGACGTGCCCCACTTACGACTCAATAGGAATGGATTTTTAAACGTTATTATGAAGAAAACCAAATGTCAAACGCGCTCATAAAATTATTTTAATATTTATGCTCAGTAACTCCTTTTAAAGGTTTACTGGGCTACGTTGAATGCTGTAACACCGCTTCTCGTCGATCGTAGAAGTTAAACGACATTGGGTTCAGATCATGTAGCGACTCGTGGTTTGAATCCCACGTAAAGTTGTAGCTCGCCTCGGCCACGTGGCCTTTACATTACGAAGGAGGTTCAATGACTCCGAACATCATTTTAGATTCGTCAGAAATTTCTCCTCAAAACAGAAGCTAATATCGTTTACTCAAAATTTCATTGTTATTAATAGTATTATCAGTATTAGTGACATTTTCTAAAATTTTGAATTTTCAACTTATTGTGATGAAACTCTGCAGAAATGTTAAAAAAAAATATTCTTTTGAATTATTGTCATTTTAGCCAAATTCCATTATTTGTGATCGCAGGGCATCCCATCAAAGTGCGAAATAATACACCAAAACTCACAATAAAAAACAATCTTTAAATGTTTTCCCAACAGAATTTAGGTATGCTCCTCTACTTTCAGGAAATGTATATGGTATGTCCGTGCTATGGCCCGTTTATGACGCATTTCTTTTTAAGAGGGAACTGACACACACCCTACTTCTGTAATATATCACAGGATTCAAACGAAAATAGGTGAAAATGTTACTACTATATAGATCTCTGGAATTTGTCTGAACCGGTTGATTTCCACCATCTTTTTACCATAGGTCAGTGTATCAACTCCAAAAATATTGTCTGACCGAAGAAAAGTCATAGAAGTGGAAAATTTCTTCTTGAAAGTCATCTCAAAATTTTACTGTAACTGATAGTAAAGGCTTGAAACAAAATAAAATTTAAATTCTTATAGAATATGAAATATTCAACGGAGAACTTTGAATTTTATACGAATCTGTAGAAAATCATCTTTTCTATATATAGTACAAAATTCACTTTTATGCCTCTCTTAGATTTTGTTATATTAAATTCTGAAAAAACAGTTTTCGTATGAATCTGAAGGTTTCGGCTGTTTTAGGCTTTTAATGGAATTTTTGAGAAAATTCCCTTAGAGAGATCAACATTTTTATATACCACTTCAAAGAACAGGAAAAGTTTTATCATATTACATACTTTTTAATTTCAAAGGTTAAAATGCATTATTCAATTTTATCCAAATAAAGTTTGTTCTTAAAATATTTGGCGTTCAACACCTATTAACATCGTACGTATGGGATGAAGATGATGGAAATTTCGTCTTTATATAGAAGTATGCCCTTTCTCTATATGTGCCAAATTTTATTAAGTTCTGTTGAATAATTGTTTGTTTGTAGCATCAAACGCGAAAGACGGTACTGAAGAGTCGTCCGCGGAAATTATTTAATAAAGAGTAAACGGCAATCCTGAATGTAATTTCATTAGAGCCCGAGTGTATGGACCGCAAGTGGAGTGCTATACTTTTTCAGTTTATGGCACTCATGAATGTATATCTGACATTCACTGATTACAGTTCGTCTCAGACTGCGAATTAAGATTCATTTTTCTGCATGAAATTAAATAATTTCGTTTTATATATATATATATATATACAGTAGGTATACCCGCTACGCGGTTTGAGAATTCTCAAGTCCATCCGCGCGAACATTCGAGAACATTCCGAATGATTTGAATTCACCCAAAATATTGAGAAGACCACATAAAACATTGTCTCATTATCTAAAATGGTTGGGTTCGAAGAAGTCGAGAGCGATGATATCGAAGCGCTCTTAGAAGCCCATCACGAAGAACTATCAAATGAGGGGTTGAAGCAATTGGATGAGTTCAATGGAAAAGAGGATGCTGAGTCCGAAGAAATTCTGTTCCCAACTCGAGTCCTAACTTCGAAGCCTCTATCGGAATCCTTCAAGCATATTGAAATAGCCTTGTCCATTCTAGGCGAATACGACTCTGATGTGGAAAGGTTCTCAAAGGTTGCCAGGAATGTCAAGCATTCAGTTCAGTGTTACAAAGAGCTTCATGCTGAGAAAGTTCGGAACGTGAAACAAGCTTCCATAACTCGGTTTTTTCCCCTCAGATGCGATGCACCTTCAACAACCCATCCAACATCTCCAACAATAGTAATACTCGCAATAACGGATTTAAGTTGCGTGGCAGACGTTTCATTACTAATATCGCTAAAAACTTCTTTACGTTTAAAGTAATTGATAAATGGAATAATCTTCCCGCGTCAGTCGTTCATTCTACCAGCGTTAATATGTTTAAGAACCGTCTTGACAGACATTTTAAAAGTATTAACGTTGTTTAATATAAAAAAACAAAGTTAGCAACAGGAGCTCTGGTGGTGGTGCTCGAGGATGAGTCTGTTGACGATGAATGCCAGCTTGTGACATGCCAGCCTGTGATGCCAGCAAAAAAAAAAAAAAAAAAAAATTAGACTAACACGAACGTAGATGTAACTCGTAGCGTAAACTAACCAACTAACCCACTTTTTGTTTAACTTTACCTACTTTTTTACTTTGCATGTCTGTAACTCTTTTCTTGCATGTTTGTAGTTTGCATGGTATGGCTGTGAGTTAAGACTGTGTTTGCATGGTTTGTAAGCGTTCTTATTTTACTTCTTTTCATCTTTCACCCCTCTCCTATTCTCTCCGACTATTTTTCTGACTTGTCGGCAGTGGCCGGCGGATGATGATGGTGAGTCTTTTTTCTCTTTTTCTGAATGAATGTTAACCCACGAGTGATAGGTGTTCCTCCTTACTTAACCCCTTATTCTCTTCTCTTCTCTTCTCTTAACCCCCTACTCTTTCCTTTCTCTCGGGCTAACCTTAGAGTGGATCTTAGGGTCTTTGTTAGCCTTAGCTTCTGTAGATCTGTAGAACCCTTCAAGCCAAAATTCCACCTTCAAGTTTCCCTTCATTCGGCCTTAGCGCCTTTGTCACCTTCCCCCTTTTTTATGTAAGTATATACATACATACATACATACGTACATACATACATACATACATACGTACAGTATTTTTTTATTATTAATGTATGATATTATGCATTAATTAATTATTGTTCTTTTTCAGGTTTATATTTTTAATATATAGTGTGGTTATGTTATTTGAATGAATAAACAGTTGATAAGATAGGTTTATCTCTTGATTTTATGGGTTTATTATAGTTTGAACATTTTTATGGAAAGTAACCCCACTAATTAACACTGTGTCTATGGAAAAGTATACCTCACTATACGCGACTTCACTATAAGTGGTAGTTTCCAGGAACACAACTACCGCGTATAACGGGAAAAAGAAAAAACTATTCCAAGATCTTTCGGGTATTCAGCAGTACACATCGTCAGGGAATGTGTATTGCTGAATACACGAAAGGCCTTGGAATTATTTTTTCTTTTTCCTTGTGGTTTGTATCATTCATTCATTTCACGTATTTAAGTGTGAAATTCGACATATATATATATATATATGAATAGAAACGACGTAAATAAGGAGCGTCTCTGCACACGGGGAAGAGAAATAACGAATAAATGCAGAGACGCTCCTTATTTACGTCGTTTCTATTCATTTATATACGTGAAACTTAGGAAGAACCCACAGGATGATGTCATCAAATCATTCAATAGTGGCTTGAAACGCATTCTCAAAGATCATAAGGATTTAATTCCCCTTTTTTTGTCCACTTCACCTGCTCTGCCTTATCTTTATGGTCTTATTAAAACCCACAAACCGGGTAACCCTATGCGCCCTATTATTAGCTCGGTGGGCTCTATTACCTATAAACTCTCCAAATGGCTTGTTAATGTTTTGTCCCCCATTCTTGGAACTGTCTCTGATTCACACGTAAAAAATTCCATGGATCTCACTGAAAAATTGAATAATGTTCGCATTAATACCAACGATAGATTGATCAGTTTCGACGTTTGTTCATTGTTCACAAAAGTGCCGATTGATGATATGCTTGACTTTCTCGCCAGAGAATTACATAATTATGATTTACCATTACCTGCACACACTGTTTTGGAGCTTATTAAGCTTTGTATCAAGGATTGTAAATTCACTTTCAATGGCGAGCATTATCAACAAGTTTTTGGGATGGCCATGGGCAACCCTTTGTCGCCCCTTCTCTCCAATATTTATATGGAGTTTTTTGAAATTACTTACATTCCGAGAATCCTGGGGTTGGCATCCCTTGGATGCGGTACGTCGACGATATTTTGTGTATCTGGCCCATGAATCGTGACCTGGATGACTTCCTCCTTCAGTTAAATGACCAAGTCCCCTCCATTAAATTTACTTTAGAAGTGGAACAAGACAACTCAATCCCGTTTTTGGATGTGCGTGTTCATAGGGATAGCCCGGGTTTTAAGTTTAGTATCCATCGGAAAAAAACAAACAATTTGTCCTACGTACACTTTTACTCTGGACATGACACCCCTATTAAAAAGGCTATATTTTCCTCAATGTTTCTCCGCGCTCTTAGGATCGCCAGTCCGGAATACATCGATGCCGAATTGGAAAATATCAACGGTATTGGAAGTGAGTTGTGTTACCCATCTGCGTTCATGGAATCTTGTCTTAATAAGGCTAAACGAACCTTCTATCGTGTGAATAATAACACTCGCACCTTGTCAAAGAATATTTTAGTACTTCCATTTTTCCCGGGCTTCTTAGGCATTGCTAATGTACTTAAACTTTTGGATATCAGTGTAGTTTTTTCATATAACAATATTGTGAAAAACATCATAGTAAAAAATAGCCCTACCAATAATTTAGGCATTATCTATAAAATTGGGTGTAAGCAATGTGATTCCTTTTACATAGGTCAGACGGGAAAGGATTTGCAAACGCGTGTAAAACAGCATCAATATTCCGTTAGAACGGGACAGTTGTCCAGTGCCCTTTTTGTCCATTTGTCAGAGTTATCCCATTGTATTGATTGGAATAATGTTTCAGTTTTGTTTCACTCTAGCAACATTGTTAATAGAAATATTCTTGAGTCGGCTATAATTCAACTTACAAATAACCTTAACATGAGTAAAGGTCTGTTTCAACTTGATCCCGTTGCTCTGAATTCCTTCAGAATGGATTTAAACAAAAAGGGCAGGTTGTTAAATCTTTGGTAAAAAATTTGTTTTTGTCTGTTGTTTCCCTTACAATTTTATTTTTCAATTTTTTGCTGTATGCGTGTATGTGTATGTATGTATGTGTATGTGAGTATGTGTGTGGTCATTGCAGTTAAATGTGTTTGTATGTATATGTGTGTATATGTATGTATGTATGTGTGTATATGTATGTATGTATGTATGTATGCAGTTAAATATATATATATATATATATATATATATATATATATATATATATATGTATATGTGTATGTACCTTACCTTACCTTACAACCTCACAAAGGTTCTGCGGGATGATTTCTCATTTCGTGAAGGTCAAGCTTGTATATATATATATATATATATGTGTGTGTGTGTGTGTGTGTGTTTGTATATATGTGTGTATATGTATATATATTTGGTTATGTGGGTATACATGTGTACGTGTATTATTTGTAATTTTTTCAATTTATATTTATTTTTATTTCTTTATTCTTTTGCGACCTACCGTTTTCTCAGACAATAATTATAAAAACAAATTTGGTAATTTTTTTTCCCTTATGCATATATATATATATATATATTCTGTATATATTGCGTTTATATTTCGTATATACCGTATATATGTTGTATATATATTTTATTGTTCTTTATATATCATCTAGGCATCATTTTGTTTTCCAATTTATATTTACTTGTACTTTTTTATTCGTTTGTGACTATAATATGCATATGTGGTAATTTTTCCCTTATAAATTGGTGTGCCTCTCTTAAAATTTATCTTTCAATTTATTATTATTATTTTTTATTTTTTTAATAATTAATTTTTTTTTTTTTTTTTTTTTTTTTTTTGGTTTATTTCTTTATTTTTTAGTGACATATATATCAATTTGGCAGCATCTATTAAATCGATTGTAAAACTTCCCTCTTGAGCTTGAATTGGTAGACTCCACTTACAATATTTATATTTATTTTTATTTCTTTATTCTTTTGTGACCTGTTCCATAAAAAAGCCATTTGAATTTATATTGAAGGTCGGCCAAAGTGCTAAAAGTGTCTTTATATATATATATATATATATATATATTATGTATATATATATATATATATATGTATGTATGTATATTTATGGGTTTTTTTTATTTGCCTGTTTATTTCTTTATGATTATTTAGGCTGTGACATATATATCACTAAGGCACTATTTTGTAATTAATTTTTTCTCAATTTATATTTATATTTATTTTTATTTCTTTATTTTTCTGTGACCATATAAATGTTGGCTCCTCCCACAATTTTTTTCTATGCTTACTATATATATGTATATATGTATATATATATATATATATATATGTATATATATGTGAATATGTATGTATGTATGTTTATTTTTGTAACCTATATATTGCCTTGATCTGTCCTTTCACTCCAGTGTTCCTGAGGATGTCATTAGACGAAAGCGCTTGAGCACCCCTTTGTGTTTCTTTTTTCCTTCGTGGTTTTATTCATCATAAATACTTTTCACGTGTCACTTTCGTGAAATAATTTTTCATATATATATATATATATAATATATATATATATATATATTTCTTTTCTTTTTGTTTTTCTCTTCTACTCCAGCTGGAGAGAGTTTCTTACTTCCGGGATTAAACTTTAGCCCTAAGGAATTTTTAGGTACAGCCTAGTACCAGGCGTAGGATAGAGGTACTGTATCGTAATATCTCCTCTGTAATTTCTCCAGATGTTATACTGTACTTATGAGCAGTTGGTCCAGGAACTCCACTGTAGATTTTTTTTTACTGCTCCTGTTGCTCCCACCACATCGGAATGATCTCAGGTTCTACATTCCACATCATCCATATCTCATGTTTGAATCTCTGGTATTTTAAGATCTTTTCCCTTTCATAGTTAGCTACATTCCAGTTCCCTGGGACTCCAACTTCTACCAGGAGCCATTTGTTACCCTCCTTCTCTCTCACTACTATGTCTGATCTGCATCCTGATACTCTGATGTCAGTTGGTATCTCATGATCATATAAGAGCAACACTTTATCATTGTCTTCTATTCTTTGTGGAATATGTTCCCAATGATTTTCTGTTTCAAGCCCTATTTCGTATTTTTTACAGTTTGAAGTGAATTAGCTTACATACTGCATTGTGTCTGTCTGTGTAGTTCCCTCTCTATAGGAGTACTTCGCATCCAGATAGTATGTGACTCACACTCTCCGGGCTCTTTGAGCAGATTTGCACATCCCAGTTTCTTTTTTACCCTTAATATTTCTTTTGAACCAGTTTGTCCGTAGTGCCTGGTCTTGTGCTGCTACCACCAGCCGTTCATTTTCTGGTCTCAGTGACCCTCTTACCAGGAACTCCACGATTTTATCCCTCTCTATGTATACTTAGTTTAGCATCTCCTCTTTGTATACTTTGCTGAATTTGTGCTCTTCCCAGTTATTCTCCTTTTCTTCTGATCTTTAACTGTTGTACCTTCTTTTCATGGTGCTTATCTTTTCCGTGAGAGGTTTATTTGCAATGTCTTCAAGTTGTTCAGGTCTTATGCCGGTGTCCGCTAGGTAGTCATTTGCCTTCTTTGAAAGTGATGTTGTTCGAGACTTTTCATGTTCATGGTCTCTTACAAATCTGACTAGCCTTCCTTCTCCTTCCTTTATGTACTGCGCTAATCCTATTGTTGTGACTTTGTGTACTTGATCTATTAGCACAACCCCTAATCCACCGACCCTCCTTGACAGGTATAACCTTGGTGTGCATTGGTTCTTATATATGATCTTATGCGCATGGAACATTTTTCTGGTGATTGTATACAGTTTGTTGATTTCTAGCTGGGTCCAATTGATTATGTCAAAACTGTATGATAGCACTGGTACTGCCAGTGAGTTTAGGGATAAGATCTTGTTTTTGCTGTTTGGGTGGGATTTCAGGATTAATTTTATTCTTTTCATGTATTCTTTCCGCAGTATTTATTTCAAGATGTCATTTTTCCATCTTTTCAGATTCTTCCATTCCCAGGTGTTTGTAGGTAGCCTCTTGCTTTAGTTCTTCTATCACTATATTGTCCACCGTGATGTTTTCTGATTCACACCTCTTGCCTTTCTTTAGTGTAACGGTGGCACACTTCTCGAGACCAAATTCCATCTGGATGTCATCTGAGAACTTTTTACCTCCCTGATCTCATCTGTGAGCTCGCTTTTGTTTGGGGCATACAGTTTTAGGTCATTCATGTAGAACAAGCAAGATATTTTTAGGCTGCTCTCTTCCCTTGGTCTCATCAAGTAGCCTTTGTTTAGGTTGTTTATTAGTTGGCTAAGTGGGTTTAGCACCAGTACAAACAAAAGAGAGAATATCGAATCACCCTGGTAGACCCCTTTTTTGATTCTCATATTGCTCACCTCTAAAGTTCCCTTTCTGTGATGGAATGTTTGGTCCGTTTCTCATCGTGTCATAGCTGTTTCTAAGAAGACTGTGATGGTGGGTTGGATCTTGTATAATCTCATTACTTCCTTCACCCATTAGTGGGGTACACTGTCATATGCCTTTTTGTAATCAATCCATGCCATGCTTAAGTTTCTCCGTTTCTTTCTGCTGTTCTCCAATATAGCCCTGTTGATTAATAGTTGGTCTTTTGTCCCATATGTTTTCCTGCTGGATCCTTTTTGTTCTGGGCTTATGATGTTTTCTTCTGTATGGATGTAGATCCTGTCCGCTATGATTCCTGTTAGTATTTTGTATGTTGTTGGCAAGCATGTTAGTGGTCTGTATTTGCTTGGGTTCTAAGTTTCTTGGGACTTTGGCACTAATGTTGTTTTTCTTTTCATCAACCATTCTGGTGCTTCTTCTTCTGCTGTTAGTATCTTGTTGAAGCACCTTGTAAGTTTTCCACTTATTAATTTTATTTTTTTTAGCCAGAAGTTCTTAATCATATCTGGGCCTGGTGCTTTCCAGTTACTGCATTTTTTTAATTTTTTCTTCAACTTCTTTCATGGTTATTCTGTCCATGTTCATCTCTGAGATGTTTCTAACCTTTTCGCTGTTGTAAAGGCTCCCTATTCATTCTGCACCATCATTATGGTTGACTTCATTTTCATAGATGTTGTTCCAGAAATGCTCAACTTGTTCTTTTTCAAGCGGTCTTTCTACCTTTATCTGAGCATTTTTTAATTCTCTGAATAGTTTTGTTGGGTTGTCTTCAAACATCTCATTTTGTTTCTTTTCTTTGTCTAAGCGTATGTATCTTGCCAATCTTTTTGCTTTTGTTGACAGGTCTAGTTTTTTCCTGGCAATGCTTTGTATGATCTTTCTTTCATTGTCCAGTTTTTCTCTTTGGATTAGCAGAGTTACCTTCCTCCTTCCCAGTTCAGATCTTATTTCCCCCACCTCACATGGGTAGTTAGTATTAGAGGTGGAAAGAGCACATCAGTACTCGAGTACGTTTATTTGTTGTACTCGTATTCTTACTTACTCGAGGTAATCTGAAATCGCTGTAATCGTACTCGTACTCGACCAATCAACCTCTCGTGACCAATTACCACGTGCTACTAATTCGTCTATGCTGTTCAAGAACAATAGCAACCTATAGCTTCCAGAATGTTCTAGAAAGCCTTCAACAAATTATAAATGCTTGAGCAGGGCATCGCGGAGGTTAGTATTAGTTAGAGATCTGTGGAAATCTGGTGGTATCTGATGTCATTGTGGAAGGTTGCACATGTAATATATATACACATCTGAGTTTTACAAGGTATGTATTTATATTTTTAGTTTTTATTTATTTTTATAAGAAAGCCGAGTTATTTTGATGAAATATAAAACAAAAAGATGGTGAATAAAGCATTACGTAATTGACATTACTTATGGCTTTCTAAGTACATGTGATATATACATATATATATATATATATATATATATATATATATATACACAGTATATATATATATATTGCAGGCAGTACTTTGTTTGTTAGTCGTATATATTTTCTGACCTTGTAGGTGTTTTTCAGTTTGGGCAGCGGTCTTCTGTGATTCAATTCCCAATGTATGTCTTCTTCTCTGTGGATCAGGATCCTCCTTTTCATCTCCTTCTCTTCCTCATTTTCCTCTTCCACCTCTCTCACACTATCATTGTCTGACCCTGTTGTAGAGTCCCCCTCATCATCAGATGGCTCACTTGGGGCAGGGGGAGGAGGAGAGGTGGTAGGATTTCTGTATGCCAGTGGACCATCTCCACTTCCGTCTCCTCCTCGTCCTGCCCTGGGCAGACATCATGCTCCACTTCTTTTGTGTGGTATTTGGTATTTGTTTTCTTTACAACATTTTGGATTATCACCTCTGTTTTCTCTACTATTGGTACTTCTTCGTGCAGTGAGATTTCCATTTGGCTTTCTGGTGTTTTGACAGGTTTGTTTTTCCTGGATTGTTTCTTTCTTTTACCTGTTGTTCTTTTACTTGTTCTTAGTTCTTCTAGGGTGTCCGCAGTTATTGTCAGCTATTCTTGTACAAACCTAATTGCATTTTTTGTACCTTTCGTGCCTCATCGTACGTTGGTAGCGTAGCTCTTTGTTTTCTCTTATGATCAGTTTTCCTTTGTGCAATTGTTTTTAGGATATGGTGATTTTTGCCTGATCATTCTTTTTCGGTCCACCATGTGGTCTGTGTACCTTTTCTGGAACCTGTATACCATGTGGTCATTCTCATCGAACTCCTTCCTTTCAGTTTCCCATTTTAGGAGTTCGTTCTTGTTCTCTTTTTCTGGGATTATCTGTCCTATATATAAGCTTTCTAATAGGTACAGATTTCTCTCCAGCGTGGAATCTACAGTCCGGGTTTTTTCTAGCTTCTCCCTACCTATGACTCCTTTCTTTTCAAGCATTTCTCTGCACATTTTGCTGGTTCCATTTTGGGGGAACCGCTCACTCGTGGCATAGGTGGTGCACCACAGTATCTCTAGCTTTTCCTCTAGAGACCATTGAGTCCTGGTACCCTCTCTGGGGTTGTAGGTGAAATTAGTCCGTTTCTTTTTGTTGTTGT